>JAUZNC010015816.1:0-19038 GCA_034780395.1 Vannuccia rotundouncinata | reverse complement strand
GAGTGTGTTGTCCAATGTTGAGAATGGATCAATAGAGGAGAGTGTTGTCCAATGTTGAGAATGGATCAATAGAGGAGTGTGTTGTCCAATGTTGAGAATGGATCAATAGAGGAGTGTGTCACATTTCAATTATATAAAGAAAGTAATATTTTAGCAGCATGTAATGTCATTAGCCAAAGTTTGTAATATTCAAAAACTATTCGCTATGCATTTTATTTAAGTTTCCTTAATATAAAAATCCTCCTTGTGGACACAATTGTCAATGTGATATAAATAAAATTTCTTTTCGCACTAAAATAACAACTATATACAAAATATTAACTAAACAATATTTAAAATAATACGAAAATACCGTCTTAAAATGTAATAATCTTGTTTGAATGAATGTTACCTGGATCTACTTCGGCGACGATGGTGAGCTGGAGTCCTGGATCTCGATCTTGAATCAAAAGATAGAATTAAGATAGAATTATTTCATACAATAACAAATATTTTAATCCAGTCAAACTATCGCAATTTAGAAATTATTAGTATTCTACACGGGCTGATTTAAAAGTAAAGTTTTATCCATGCTAGAATTCGGTGTACAAATGTTAATCAGTAAAACTGACTAAATCACTTCAATATTCGTTATTGAAAATCCCGCATTATCAACACCCAGCTTTCATAATGATGTGTTTATGATTGTAACTTAACAGTAATAGCAATAGAATAATAGAAACAAATCGCTGTGACAGACAAACCTGCGGTCTTTTTCTCTAGTATGTTTGTGCTTTTTCCTTCTTGACTTATCACTTGATTTACTAAATAGAAATTAAAAATAATAATGTGACATTTAAAAACTGAATGTTTCATCGTATTTTAATGAGTCAATACTTAACCAACATGATGCTATTAATTTCTGGGCCAGAAAGTATGTCATAAAATATTAAACTTACTAAGAGGAAGAGCTGTGTTTTTTCTTTGTATCTACACTGCTGTCACTAGAGTATGAACCCATTGGTCTGAAAATGCAAACATTCAAAATCTAAATTAACTTTGCAATTATGTTATATATGCAACCTTTTAATACAGGTTTCCAAGCTGTAATGTTTCTTTGATATCAATTAGAAGAGTGTTATCCAGTATCTGTTTATTAATACAATTTATAAAACGTTATTGGCCAATTCCATGGAAAAATTATCAATATATATTTCAAAAATGTATAAATTTGAGGATTTTTCAAATATTTTTAAAGCTAGAGTAGTTGCTATGGGATATAATACTAATGCTGTATAATTAGTTGTTTATTAATACAGATTAAATCCTATTGTTTTAAAGATAGATAAATAGCACATAAATGAAATATATTATTTTATATTTCTATCTATAAAAGTACACTGCAATGTTTTTAATATTATTTTCCAATAAAATGCATTACATTTAAATATACAATATAATCCGCTTATAACAAGATGGAAGGGACCTTAAGAATTTGCTTGTTATAACCAATGTATGCCATATCCGAGGTATTACAAAATTGATGTTATGTAATCATACAATGTACTTACATAACAATAAAAAAACGAGCAATGTGATATTTCGTATCTTGGTTTATTACATATTTGAAACTACAATGTATACTGTACATAAAATGTTATAAAATTATAAAACAAATGCTACTAGATGTTTGTAAATGTGTAAGTATACGTAGGTAGACAATAATGTAATGCGTAACATTTGGATCACTGAGATGGATGAAAAAATTCGGACAATGGGAAACACAGCTATACATGTTATAAGCAGGTGTAATTATGTGTTGATCATTACTCTGCATTGTTTTATGCTGAGTGAGAGAGAGAAGACTTGTTATAAGCAGGGGTAATTATGTGTAGGGACTCAAAAAATCTGTTTATTATTACCGGATTGCTTGTTATAAGCGAGGTTTATAAAATGTATTTTTATACAAATTTTGTTAGGACCATGGAAGGTTGCTTGTTATAAGCGGATTATACTATTAAAATTCATCATGATATTTTGAGTACCAAAAAGATAATGCAGAAAACTACAAATATATTTCATGTCATGAAATGTAATCAGCCCATTTGAACAGAAAAAAATAACTGCTTTCACAATTATTTGGAACCAAGAACTGAGAAGATGTCCTTCCATTGTTAGATTAATAATGGTTAAACTTAACAATTTAAGGAAAACAAGAAAAAAAATGTGTAATCATAATAGCATCAGACTTTTACAAAGTATAACTATAAATTCACAGCTAAATTATGAATTATTTTAGTAACCAATGAAATTGTTGACTATGTATAATCAATAATCAAATGCTGTCTGAAAAAGATGTCTGTCTAATTACCATGAATAATAGTACTTTAATGAAATATTGTGAGCATTTTGCTTTTTAATGTTACATAAATACATAATAAAAATATGTGTTGCTATGAATTCTAATGAACCCATTTATTATCTGTTGGTGTGTTATAGATATGAGGAATCTATTATTATAAAGTATATATCAATGTCCGAAATGAAACTATCATGTTCAAGATTTTCTAAATGCTGGCAAATGAAGTTTAAAGTTATAATATAAATACTGATTATGATGGTGAAAATACTATACTATTTTGAATAATATTTACAATGTATCTGAAAACTTCTATTTATATATTATTATTGTACATGATTAATCAAAAATATGCAATAAAATTTAAAATGTTTAGATATTTACAGATAATTATTTATATAAAAATATTAATCATACAATTTAATTATCTACATTATACATAGACATATTATCATTTAAATCCCATGAATAGATGTTTCAATTTGTAAAAAAACATAATTAATATTGATTATAAAACTACAAATGTAACATTATTTTATTATCATGGAAATATTGTGTATTTTGAGGTATAATTTTTAGTTTTCCTCATTTATTAAGTTTCTGTTAGTCATGTCATTTGAAACTTTCAACATTTTAAGTACTACTCACATGAATAGTATGTTAAAAATTTGATTAAAATCTATCAATAATTTTGAGTACTTATTAGGAACTGGTTGAATTTTTCTAAAACCACAATTGGGGTGCAACTTTTATTTCTTCAATGGATTAACAACTCAATATTGGTTGCTTGCCAGGGCATTTATACATTGTTAGAATTGCTTAAATATTTCTACAGTTACCCAATTTTTGTTATCTATATAGCCTTGGAGAATAGACATGCTTACTTAAGAGCTAACTGTCTATTACCATAATCTTAGATTAGCAATGGAAATCATTAAATATTCAGATGGAAATATTAGCAATTTTGATTATAGTACATTTAAAAAAAAAACACTCATAACAAGCAATACCATATTTTAAAAATTAGTTTTATCAATAGTACTGATCTATATTGAACAATATGACAGATAATATGTCAGCTATTTCTTTTATATATTGACTAAACTAAGATAATTAAACTTCCATTCTTGCCTCAATCAGAGGAGAGGCTGCATTTCAAGAACTGATTGCTCTTCAGTTTATGCTTTTGGTTGTAATTGAGCTTCTGGAACATATGATTATAAGAAAAAATCATACATATATATTGGCCCTGCTGTATGTCATGTATCCTTAGGAGGATATATCCTGTGTACAATCAGGAATTTTAAATATAAAATAGAAAAGGCTAAAATATCGGCTATACAAAAGACATGGAATGCAGACTAGTATATTGGTATGAAATTATGAAGTTAATGATTATTACATACTATCAATAAAAAATTAAATCCTGAAACCAGACTTTACTGTTTATGAAATGAAAAAAATATATTAATTAATAAACATTGATTATGAGATTACAAAAATTTAGCAAGCAAAGGATAACAGAGTTTTTACAAAATTTTCAAAAGCAATTTAAAAACTATTTTAAGAATCAATAAAAATTTCTAGCACTTTTCTAGGTAGAAAAAACATGGGTAGGTATGTTATGATTTAGGCAGCATATTTAAATATTACACTAAATCAAGAAGCATGAAATGTAAATTTACAATGAATATTAAAAGCTATTGAAATATGGAATAAAAATAATGAAATTAAAATTATATATATCATTATAATATAGTTCTGGACCATCAAACTGAAAATATTAAATGAAAATTATAAATTTCAAAAACTTTTACACATGCTAGAATGGATTTTTAAAATTTCAATACATTTCAGTTTTCCAAGACCTGAAGTAGTACAAATCATGAGGAGTGGGATAAGTATGTTGTCTTGATATTATCACATAATTTAATAATAGAGCTTGGGACAAGGAGTTAATATAGTGTTAAAAATAGTGTATAATAGATTGCAGTGTATAAATTAAAAAAAAAATTGTATGCAAAGGGCCGACAAATCAAAATCATATTGGAAACCTATATAATAAAGTTAAACTATATACTTTGTTCATCTTTTCAGAATTTTTTTTGGCTGACTAAATTTGGTAGTAAGCACAACATTTTTTGAACTCTTTAATCTATAAAATAAGACTTGAAATTTTCCCTAACTTACTTTCATTTTCCCTGTCTACAGAGCCAAATTAGGCTCTGTAAATAAATGTAGTGGATATGGTTACAATATCCATGTGTGATATGGTTTAATAGTAAGTGTAACTATTTAAAATAATAACTATATTTATAACTGTATTGGATAATGGAAAATTTCTGGTTAAATATATGGTGATCCTTGTCTTACTTAGATTTTCTAGAAACTTTGCTTATTTCTCGTTAATTAGAAAATAAATAAATTTAAAAAATAAATCTTTTCAGCATAGTGTGTACATTTTATTATAATTGTAATAGGTTTGAATAAATGTTTTATAAATACAGTATAGGTAGAAGATTTTTTTCAATTGGTCAGATCTTTATTTAGGGTGGCCTAACATGCAAGCTTCTCCATATTTCATGATTTTTGTGAAATTCCCCATGGATCATTGGATGAGCCCTTTTCAGGGAAAGTTGAATCTCTGTGGTACAGCTCTACCAGCCATAAAATATGTGTATACTTATATTATTAATTGTATACCAGAACATTTTTTGGTAACATGGTTGTCTATACAACCTTCAGCAATTATCAGGGCATATGCCTTCTCTGGGAATCAGGTCAAGTTGTAAATGAGTCAAGACTCAACTCATAAGTGGGTTAGTCATCACATAAATTAGTCAACTCATAAACATTTATATGAGTCTGGTAAAAGTCTTATGCAAATCTTGTTTGAAATTTTAATTAGCAGATTCAATAAAATTTAAAAAAAATTCTATAATTTTTTTTATAATATAAAATTAGGTAAGTATTTCAATATCAGGAGTTTAAAAAACATTGCTTTTTAAAATTTTAATGTTATTAAATCACATAAATCAATCATCATGAAAGTGTGATTGATTTATCAACCTCAATATGTGAACTTTACAAAAAAATGGTTTTCCTGGTTCAGAGAAATGATTCTACCAAATTCTCCAACTTTTAGAATGAGCTTCTATAATTTTGAAGTAAGTATAGAATATGTGATATTATTCTTTTTCTGTATATACTCAACAATTTTTTTTCAAATTTACACTGAAATAAATATAAAAATTTAAATTATTAAAATAATTATTTTCAAACTTCTAATTGATTTATTGATTATAGATTTTTAATGTTTTACAGTGTGGTGGACACAGCTCCGCCAGGTCTCAGGCTTAGAAATAATATTTCCACAGATTAGATAAAACAAATCTAAAGAAAAAAAAATATTTAAAAAAAATATAGAAACATATATAAATTATATATAATAATATATAATTAAAACTAAAAAAATAAATTATTTTATTTTAGCATAAAATTAAGGAAAAAAATTGTTAGGTTAATACCAAAAAGTACCATTAATATTATAACTTTGTCTATATGATTTCCATAACTAAATTCATTTTCAAGATGACTAACTGATTTAGAATTTTTCCCAATTATGACTTTGACTCTAATTCCTTCTGTCCCCTCACCAGCAGCTGGTGGGGCTCTAGTAGTCTTGTGAGTGAGTGGCCTTGTGACTTTGAAGATTTTTAGGGGGAGCTCAGTCCCCCTGTTCATGGTTCCTGATCAGTATAAGGTACACTGAATGAATTATTATTTTGGAAATAATAGGTTTATTGCTATTTAGATGTACATCTGTCTACCTCACACACTATTTGGACATGCATGAGGATAACCATAGCACAGTTCAAGGTGTGGTTGTTTTAAAGCTTTGTATTGATTTTATTATTCAATAATTCCATTTTTTTGATGTTCAAGGTGTGGTAGAACTTTTTTAAAAAGTCCATATAGTGAGAGTAATTAACATATGTACATCCGAATAAGTAAGTTTAATGTAAGTTTATATCTGAAAATATACTAAATCTGTAGACAGATGTACATCCAAATAGACACTTTGATGTTTTAAGCCAAACCATATCTATGACACAAAAACTACAAGATATAGGTACCGTGACTGTATCCATATCATCAACCATAAATAAATGTATTTTCAGTCAAATCTGGGTATCTGGCTGCATTTAAAGTATGAATTATACAAATTAAAACCACTTCTAACTTAAAGGAAATAATTTTTTTTGAAAAAGAGAAATGACAGATTTTTTTACAGCAGTTAAGCAGTAGTTTGGTGTTTTTGGTAGTAGTAAAACTCTAAACCTTTTCGGCTAATTATTCTGACGATTTTGAATTAAATTTATAAATTGGAAAAATATATATATAAACAAAATCAATAGATTTTTCTGATGATTTTAGTATAATAAAATTAAATTAAATTAAAGCACAGCTGTAAATATCAAGAATACATTTTACAAATTTTCGAAGCATTGCTTCCTAGTCATGTGACTGAGCATATGAAGTTGGTCAGGAAATAAAGATGCTAAATATACAGGTAGAAGAGTATGTGCCTTACGCAATCAATTATAGATCGGATTAAATAAGAAAAGTTGTCTATAAAAAAGTTACATGAAGACATGGGATTATAATGACTAAAAAAATCAATAAAAATTCAATAAAACTGGAGTTAGACATTTTACTAAAATAAGAAGGAAGAGAAAGTTATATGTTGAATCAATAAATTAGATAAAGGAGTTCCTCGCGCTCGGTTTTGCTGTTGAGAGAGGGTGCACGTTGAACGATTTTTATGGCCTCTTTAAAGCGCAGAATGACTTCCTGGTTGTCCCTTGCCAGAATTGACACCGTGAACTTGTCACTGCATACACTTGTGTACCTGTAGATGGAGGAATTGGGGTTGGAGAGGTGCTCGCTGTACCGTTTATGTAGAGCTCTAATGCTGCTCTCAATATATTATATTAGTCGCACTTGTCGCATTTGTTTGAATAGACGCAGTTTCTGCTGAGGCACAGGCGGATCTGTAGTTTGCAACTTGTTAGGTTGCAGATCGGAGGTGACTTCCCTTTCTTCAAGGCATAAGGTGTAAGATTTCCGGTAGATTCGTAATGGAAGATTGCGAGACTGAAAGATCTTGCGTATTCTACGATCAATATTCTCATTGATGTACGGGAAATGGAAGTAGGCTGGGTTGGTGGCTGGGTTGTTCTTTTCGTATTTCTGGCGTTGATTTTCTTGAAATCGGTTTTGCTGTATCCGTTTGAGAGAGGAGGTTCTCAAAATTGACTTTTATTTTCAGCTTGTCTTCGTCGTGTGTGCCTCTGTTTAACCTTCAACCTTCTCGTCAGTTCGTTGTGGGCGATGTCGTATTTAGTTCTTAAGGGAAGTACGGCAGCTTCATGTGCAAACATGAAGCTGCTTGGCGTCTTGGCGTCTTTTTGATAAAAAGAGAAGGTTACTTCTCCTTGTTCCTCAATGCGAAATTTAAAGTCCAGCAGTGAGAATGAATATTCTAAGAGGGGTACTCGATTTCAAACTTTATACATCTGTGTTGATTGTTGAGGGCGTTGAAGATCTTATTGGCTTCATCTCGGTTAGTAGTGGCGATGAATATGTCATCAACATATCTCAGGGCATTGCTTTCCAGGGTTCCCAAAATTGGTATGGCCAAGTGGCCTGAAATGCTATTGCCCTTCTATTTGTCTGTATACGTTTTCTTCGAAAATGAAAAACGTGTTCTTCAGGATGCCAGATAGGAGTTTTGTGATAAGTTCTATCTTAAATAGGAAGCATCTGTTTGGTTGTTCTCTTAATCTTGCGGTGATATCTTCAATGGCGTCACTGACTGGTATTGAGGTGTATAGGGTAACAACGTCCAGACTGAACGGGAAGTTGCAGGAGGCAAGTTGATCCGCTGTAGTTCTCTTTGGTTGATTTATGAGAGTCTGGTTGTCTTCAAGGTGGACGGGTACATCTTTGAGGAGGTTGTTGAGTAGGTAGGAGATCTTGGTTAATGGTCCATTAACGTTGGAGACAATTATAGGTCTTACTTTTAGTTATCGAGTCTTCTTATGTGTTATGATCAAGTGGTAGAAAGTGGGCATTGCACTGTTGTGGGTATAGTGTAGCTTCTTGTCACATTTGGTTTGAGTTTAGCTTCTCTTGCGACCTCTTTCCATACTGTGTTGATTTTGGTTTCGATAGTACTCGCGCTCATTCGTGGAACTTTCTTGTAGGTCAAGTCATCGCTGAGGTGTTTGAGGGCTGCTTCGTTGTATTTCTGGGTTTCTATCACGCATAATTCTCCTCCTTTGTCGCTCGGATGGTAAGTGAAAGAATGTTCTTTGAGCGCTTTCATTGTTATACGTTCCGAGTTTCTGAGGTTGGATTTGTTGAATTATTAAACTGGGGAGAGTCAAAGATTTTCAGGATGTCGTTGTGAGCTAATTTGAGATTGTTTTCAAGCTGAGGGTTAGTGATCGGCGTTTTGATCTGTGTCTTTGACAGCATTCGTTTTGGTGGTCTGGTCCATCCATCTTAATTGGTAAGCTAGGCGGAAAAATTATGTTCTGATGTAGAGCTTGCAATCGGCATTAGTTTGTGCTTTGATGGCAAACTTGAGACATTTAGAAAGTAAAGGGGTTTCATTTTTATTTAGGCTGAATGTCAAATCTGTGACTAGCTCAAGTGAGACATTGGTTATTGGTATGTTGGTGTTTTTTGCCTTAGGTTAGATAATTTGCATTCTTCATTTGGTTGAAGTTCTTCTTGCCAGCACTGATGATGTTTTCAGCTAGATCCGGAATACGAATTCTGATGACGTCGTTGAGGTTTTAGATTTTTTCGCATTTAGATGAGATTCACGATACAAATTTCTGATCATCTTAGATAGAATGGTTTTCTTTATAGAAGTCTCAGCGTTGTGTAAGACGTCCAGTTTGAACATAGCGAGTAGATGAACATAGCGAGTAGATGAACATAGCGAGTAGATGAACATAGCGAGTAGATGAACATAGCGAGTAGATGTAGATTTTGGATGGTTTTAGGGAAAATATCCTGGTTCTTGCATTCTTTTAAAAACTTTAGTGGTTGAGTGGTTCTAGCAAAAACTAAATACAACATCGCCCACAACAAATTATTTGAAGCAAATCTTTTTTGTTTAAATTTTTAAATAAAAATGGTAATATATAAATTAATTCCGCATCAAAAGAAATTTTTTCTTCGAAATTTCCAATTTTTGCAACATTGCCTTGTAGATAACATCCTGGACTATCATCATGCCAAATTTGATGCATTAATTGGCACAATAGGAACATTCTATTCGAAAGCGCAAAAAAAGCCCTGTTTGAATAGGGTCAATCCAATAATTGTTGAAAGTAATTTTTTTAACCATATAATTTTAGTCAATTACCGGTTAACCATCACATGTCGTATAAATACTAACAGTCCTATACTTTTATTTAAAAATCCTATACATCCTATAAATTTGCTAAAGTCATAAAATTATTCTATTTATACTACGAAAATCTTAAGCATTGCTATTCCAATAACTGTATAAAGATAGGGTCAATTATTTTTTAAAAAATACGGAACGATATATATATATATTTAAATAATACAATTGTATTATCTGTAACAGAATGCACTTACATTTCAAACTATTATATTACAAACATTTATTCACATTTTGCATTATTTAATATTCTTTCTATATCTATAATATATATATGTTTATTATTCTATTCTATTATTATTAATTTAATATTATTTACATGTCTCTTACATATTCGTTTATCATCATTAAAATATAACTAGGTATAGGAACTTTATTACTATGATGAGTATTCCTTTATTATCAATATCCAATTTAAAAATAAATACATTTTTATAAATAAAATGCTTTAGAACTCAATCAGAAGGTTTCACAGTTGAATAATAACTAAACTACAGCATATCTATACTGTAGCATAACTTATTCCTAAGAACTTCCTAATAATTTAAACTGAAGAATAAATATTTATTCCGTGGTAACTTCAGAAGTAGGTTATTCGACAGCTTAATGCAACAGCTGGTTAAATGAGCCAATAGAATAGAGGCAAATTTAACTTGAAATGCACTTGCTAAACTTGATTTGTTGAATTCAGTTGTATCTCTCTAATTTACATTACCACAACATACTCATTTTTGTATTGTTAACGGTAACATTTGATAATATTTTATTCTACTTTCTTATAACGTTTTTATGGTTACAAAATTAATAGTAAACTTTTAATTGATTTTCTGTCTTTTGAATTTTATCTTATATTAGGTTGTATTATATCTTATAACACTCATGTGGAAAAAAAGAAAGAAGAAAAAGCTCAAAATATTTTATAAACAAAATGAAATAATAAAACCTTGTACACATTCTTATAAAATATGTAATTATAGGCATGTATATACACGGTCAAATTACATAAATCAATTTTACAATGAATTTATACATCAATTATTGAAAAATATAAAAATCAACGTAACGTAGATAACTTGATATACATAAATATGATATAAAAAGTATGGGTATGAACCATGGCTAAAACCACAACACAAAAAATAAGCGAATGAAATAGTTCACAATTATGTGACGTCGCACAGCATTACCTTGTGCATTACCCGGAATAACAGCTTGGGCACGATGATGTAGATCAGCGGCAGCGAATTCTTCAAAATCAATATTGGGTTCGTTCTGTTCTCTGGCAAAGTTATGCAAGATGGCTATTGCAATTATAATATTACAACACTTTTTTGGATTAAATCGAAGTCCTGTTAGCAAGCATTGGAATCTTGCTTTCCAAATACCAAATGTTCGGTTAATTGTATTTCTGGTACGAATGTGTGAGTAGTTATATCTTCGTTCTTCAGGTAACTGTGGATTTTGTAATGGAGTAAGTAGAAATGGTTGTTGGTTCGGAAAAGATAGAAACTAAGCTTTCAATAAACAAATTAACCGAGACACTTTGTGGATAATTCGACAAGCACTAGCTTCACTGATAGACAGAAGGTCTCCATTTTGTCTGTGAAACACCCATTTGGCATAAAATCGGAGTGTAGCCATTACTTGTTGAATTGGTAGTATTGGAACCCAGTAGTATGGAAGGGTTGTATCCAAGCCACCCCCTTCCCCTCCCCCGCCTTTGTCCCGTAAAGAAATTATTATCCAATGGGAGTCCGGTTAGTTCCGGAAAAAATTCTAAATAAGGAGGTGTCTCACTCACTGTTTTCATTCACATCTTTCCGAGCTCTTAGACGGTCGCCTCATTGTCGCTCTCTTCCGCATTTTATCACTATTTTTCTGTGCCTATTTGTGTTACAATCTTAGAGTAAGTGCATACTATTTCATTATTATTATATTTTTTTAAATAAAATTTAAAAATTAAAATTTTAATTTAAACATTTTAAAAATTTTAAAAATTAAAAAATTAAAAATAATTTGAAGTACTTATAATATTTATAATATTTTGTAATTTATTTTCATGATTTTATGCAGTAATATTAAAAATATCATATCACCTAAGAACTTATATTAAATGTAATAAGGAGGGCTTGAGATCGACGCCAAAATTTATAATACTTTCATATGAAATCATGTATGAGTTATATATTTTAACTTTATTATTATATTTTTAATTTTAAGCAATATAAATTACAATAAGGGCTCGAGATCAACGCCCAAATTTCTATTAATTTAAATTATTTATAATTTTTATTTATTTTAAAGTCATTTTAAAAATTGTATTTAATTTAAAATGGCCCAATATCTATGCCCATATTTCTCTTTCATTACAAAATACTTGTAAAATCATCTATTTTCCTGTTATTAGACTATGCGCTTTACTGATAATGAGCAGTCAGCTGAGCTTTCATTCGTAATGGAGTCGTTGGGGATTCCAGATCCTATGAGTTATGCGATATTTCCCCCCTCCAGACCGGATGTTCAGTTGTCTGCTCGCAGGAAGTTGAAGAGTTGGTGGCGACGCTGTCTCTAATCCCGGCCGAATATTTCGTCGACTTCACCATCGGCGACTTCAACGACTGGATCCAATCTCCTCATACAGATAAGCCTCTGGATCCCCGGATGGAAGCAGCTCCCACATCAACCTCTCCTTCAACCCGGTCCAATTCTACAACAGAGGAGCCTCTGGACCTTACCGTACGCTCAACCTCTACTGCTCTCTCACCGCAACGATCTCCTCTAGACCTCAGGATGGAAGCAGCTCCCCCTTACAATTCTACAGAGATGCCTCTAGACTTAAGAGTAAATCCAACTTCCTCAACTACTGCTTTATCCTCACAGAAATCTCCACTGCCAGTAGTAGCAGTCTATCCCAGCTGCGACTTGTACGAATTTTACAACAAACCTATCCCAACTGAGACATCACGAAAACCTGCTCCCTCAGTTGAGAGCCTCTTCAAGCGCGGATCAGATTTTTGAACGCTTTTTGGAGGAGATGGATAGAGATCTGTCGGATTCTGGAACTACGGCATCGCGACTATCTGCCCCGTCAGTTCTAGTGGAGTTCGACTTAGATGAATTTCTAATCGAACCAGTCTCGATGCAGGAGAGGATGGATATGTTAGAGTTCGTCACAGCTGCTGTTCGTCGGATACTGCACCGTCAGTTACAGATTCGTCGGATTCTGGAACTGCGGCATCGCGACTACCTGTCCCGCCAGTTCCAGTGGAATTCGATTTATATGAATACGTCATCAATACTCCAGCACCCATCTCTACTCAAGACCAACCCCCTACATTATCACTAGCAGTATAAGCCTCTCTAGCACCGACCCCTCGAGCCACACCACGACATTATCACCAGCAGTACTACCCTCTCCAGCATCGACCCCTTCAGCCTCACTAGCAGTACCAGTCTCTCCCGCTTCCTCTACAACATTAGCTTCCACATCATCATCATCTACCTCCTCCAATGATGTCTATAAACGAGAGTTTAAGTGTGGACAATGCTCACAAATATTCCGAGACTATTCTGAGCTACATTCTCACCGCCAGACCTGTTTCCCAGAACCTCTACCTATGATGGAGGATTATCGCAACGACATAGTGCATCGTTCTCAGAACCGCTCAGCTATGAATGGTGTCGTGCGCTACATACGGTTTAAGCCAGTGGATACTCCCATCCAACCTCTCGAGTTTCTATCATCCATTCGAGAGGATATCAACCGCACGGTAACGACCCTACTCAATGGCTGCATAGAGTAAGGTCTAGCCTGTTATCGCTCTAAGAATCCTCCAAATCGACCCCAGTACCGGTGATATACTACGCTTTGAGCAGCAAATCTTTTCGCTTCCAGCAATGGTTGTGTCAAGTGACATGTTCTTCGATAATGCGATCGTAGGTATACATATATATTTCTCTCTCTATTTTCCCCTATATCCACAATATAATATTACATTTTATGATTTTTTCAGGCCGGGCTTATGAGGAAGATTGAGGAATTTATCCAGAATGGCTCCAACTGGGTAATTGAGACGGTCGAGTGGTTCGACATGCGAATCACCCGCTACCATAGCGTTCCTAACCATCGCGGCCGCGGAGCAGTGGAACAACCGCCAAGACTCAAGGCGAACAGGGCCGTCATCAATATTGATAATAGGAACGAAGACAACTGCTTCATGTATGCAGTTCTTTCCATCCTGCACTATGATGATGTCACTGCTCATCGAGATCGAACAGCACCCTATGAATAGTGGGCTAATGAGCTCAACTTTACCGGCCTCACTTTCCCCATCACAGCTGCCGATATCCCGCGGTTTGAGAAGTTGAACACGGGCAATTTTATCGAGGAGAACAAGGACCATCCCCTACGTATGCTGCGCGCCGGTGGTTATCCGAGACAGCATTTTAACGATCGAGGGCCTCGACTTGTCAACATCTTGACAGTCACTCCGAAGAAGGAAGGAAAATCCCATTAGGAATCGCCAACCTAAATCGTCTGCTCAACTCATGCTCAAAAAACATGCAATCTACCCATGGACGCAAACACTGCGAGCGCTGTCACCAACCGTTTAAGAAGAACGAATATCTGGAGTAGCATCGGAAATACTGCTACACGGGTCAGCCAGAGACACTAGTATCAGGTCGTACAGCGCCTGCCCTACGTCGTCTACGCTGATATTGAGTGTTTTCTACAGAAGAACGAGAACAGAGTCGAACATAAAGCAGCTGCTATATCGTTCATTCTAGTACCACATCCTGGACTTCGAGCCGCTCCAATCGACAGCTCTTATCAGGTTTTCGCTGGTGACAACTGCGTGCACACGGCTATGATTGCACTCACTGCTCTGGCCAAAGAAGTGTACGAGTGGAACCAGGTCAACGCCCGACAAGCTGTTCAAATGTCCATCAGAGAAGAATCTACTCACCTGAAGACAAAGTTCTGCTACATCTGCTCAGACCGCTTCAACCCGAACGACAAGTCCAGGAAAAGTGGAAAGTGCATGAGCATGACCATCTTACCGGTAAGTTTTCATTTTCTAATTATTATTATTTAATGAAATTATATTAAATTCTATTTTCTTTCATCTTTCCAGAAGGTATCGAGGTGCAGCTTGCCAGGAGTGTAATTAGAAGATGAGGCTTCGCGATAACTTTCTCCCCGTGTTTTTTCACAATTTCCGGGGTTATGACACGCATATCATCTGCGCAGAGGGCTTGGGCAAGGTCGGAGGATGGGACGTTTCGGTTATTGCCCAGACCAAGGAAAGTTATATGGCGATGGACGTGGAGTTTGAAGTGAGGAGGGCCACAACGACCAACCCACGGGGGAAGAAGATGAAGATCGGGTTCCGTGACTCACTGCAGTTTATGTCGGCCTCGCTGGATTCTCTAGTTAGCAATCTTGCTCCGCACCAGCTCCGGCATACCCGATTAATTTTCAACTCGGACAACACCTTTACCGAAGTTGCTCTCTCCAAGGGAGTTTTCCCCTACTCCTACCTCACCGGACCAGAATGCCTCAGAGAAGAGAAGCATTCTTTGACGATCTCAGCCAGCAGGAGTGCAGCATTGACCGCTACTCACGCGCGAAGAAAGCCTAGACTCTACTCGGCTGTGCGACTCTGGGAGACTACATGTTGGAATATCTGCACCTTGATGTCTACCAGCTTGCCGATGTTTTTGAGACCTTCCGGCAGCTTACACTTGATGAGGATGGTTAAGATCCGGCCTACTATATTAGTTTTCCCGGTCTCTCATGGGATTCGGCGTTTATGATGACCGGTAATAAAGTAAGTATAACTCTTTCTCTTTATTTAATAATGTTCCCCTCCATTTTATATTAAATTTTTAATTTTTCCAGGTTGGACTTCTCGCAGATGCCGAGAGATATTGCTTTGTGGATAGCGGTATTCGTGGTGGTATGACCTTCGTCAATACTCACCACGTTTCTTCCAACACACCCCGCATCCCCGATTCATTCGACCAGACGGAGCCGGAGGTGGACTTACTGTATGTGGATGCAAACAACCTCTATGGCCACGCACTTTTCCAGAAGCTTCCACAGTCCAAATTTTGAGTGGATTCTAAAGGATGAACTTCAGACTCTGGACATATTCAACTTTGACTATGATGGAGACGTGGGACATATCCTGGAGGTGGATCTAGAATATCCTAAGGAGGTACAAGACCGCACCTGCGATCTATCCTTCGCACCTGAGAAATGCGAACTCCCAGGAAAATACCTGACGGATTTCATGCGGGAACAAGGGCGTCATCTAAACGGCGGCAAGGACAAGGTGTTTAGAGGCACTACGAAGCTTCTCCTGACTCACTGGGACAAGAAAGAATATGTGGTTCACGGCCGGCTGCTTCAGTTCTACCTAGTACAGGGTATGAAGTTGATTCGAATCCGACGCGCTCTTCGGTTCAACCAGTCGGCATTCTTCGAGCCGTATTTCTCTTACAACTGTCAGAAACGTCAGGCGGCATCCAACTCATTCGAGAAAGATTACTACAAGCTCTGGAATAATGTTTTATTCAGAAAAACTACGGAAAAAGTACGTTAACAGTGAGTAATATCTATTAAAATTATACTTTTAGCTGATTTTCTAATATCATATAATCTCAATCTTTTAGAATGATGTTTCGCCTCTGCACTACACAGAAAAGCATGCTCACCTTCTCTTCGAGACCTGAATTCCCCAGTTCTGTCAATTTTAATGATAATCTGATTGGGGTTCACCTTGCCAAGGACCAGGTTCTATTGAACAAACCCATCCATATCTGGCAAGAGGTCCTCGATCTCTCCAAGCTCATTATGAACAAGTTGCATTATGAGTCACTCGCACGCAACGCCAGTCAGCTCGGTGGTTCCATCGACATCATGGGCGGGGACACCGACTCCTTCTTTCTGAAGACAACTGGAATCAACGTTGGGAGGGATCTCATCCCCATGCTTAGTAGGGACGAAGTGCTGGACATCTCCAACTTTTCACCCACACATCTAGACTTCTCCAACGCATGCAAGGCACGTCTGGGATGTATCAAGGACGAGGCTGCCAAATGGATTTTGATCCAAATGGAGTACATTTCTAACATTATTCGAGAAAATCCATTTAAATCTATTCAAAGTTGCATCATATTCGAGATTCGTTTTATATTAAGTATTCAATAATGTTTTATTAATGGCTTGTTCAAGCTCCATAGGGCTCTGATAATGGCCAGGTGAAATGTAGACTTTTTCATGTTAAGTAATACTTCCAGTCACGATTTTAATATTATTACCACTATCGCTGACACAACCATTATCATCCTCAAAGGGTTCGATTATTAACTTTAACATGTTGTTTCAAAGTCTACGAATGGTTGGTGGGTATTCTTCTATTATACTGGATTCTGTAGATGTAAAATCAACGTATAGTTGATGTTTGATTTTTCTCAATGTCAAATCTTTCCATAAGATCTGTAGTAGTACCGATTATAGAATGAAATCCCAGTATAATAGCCAAATGCTTGTTTATAGTGAGTTTTCGAAAATTTTCTAACTTCTGTTTAAAAACGTATCGTTTAATTTGTGCATCATAAATTAGAGACCAGTTTTCCTTTTTAATGTCCACAGGTATTGGCATTATACTAAACTCTCTAACCTCAATGACATCCTTCATACCTAGAATAAACGAATCATTATACCAATCTTTCTTTTTTTAATAGATGTTCTATTTTAGGTCTTGGTATTTTATCAATCGTAAGTTCTCGATATTGAACTTGTTTGGGTGATGAAACTGTGATGCTCTCCGTATCAATAGTTTTGAGCGCGTTTACGAAAGAGATCTCAACAAGTCTCATCTCCTACTCATCAGAAGTATCTGTCAGCTCAATTGGATTGCGTAGTTGGGTTAGATACTGAGACGGGGTATTTCCTTCTTTTGCTTTATAGTTTACATTACTGTGTAGGACATCTTGAACTCTCTCAATTTTGCTATATTTTATCCATGTAGGTTGTTTATAACCTCGCCAACGGACAAGCGCCTCTTTCCTTACCACTCTTCCTCGTGTACGCAATATCTGATTAATTCTAAAGTATCCTTCAAGATCCCTCACGGCCTGCAATTTCAGATTATAGAATGAGCCTTCAATGATTTCACTATTATCCAGTGTACGTATACGATAGGGGACTGGGCTAAACTTTGAATTAACACTATGTACGATATATTCCTCTTCAGACCAGTTGGGTTCATATCCTTTGTCAAAGGTTGCCTTATGACGAGAAATTCGTACACGATTTCCCAAAACAAATGTTGTCTTCTTTTTCTTGGATGAGTCATTAGTACTTTCTCCATCCACATATAACCATACATCTGTTTCATTTTCAGGCGTAACATCTACAGGGAGCCATACCAATAGTATGATTATAGGTGTCTAGTAGTTTCGGTTTAGGCGTTAACCACTTGTGATTCCCTGTCTTGTGAAAGCTCTCCACATGCGGGATTTGAGTGTTATATTAAATCTTTCTACAATTGCAGCCTTATACTCTGTTTTACCACTAAATTGCTCAATTCCAAACTATTCTCGGAGATAATTGCGTACAAGTCTATTTTCAAACTCAAGAGGCGGGGGCGGCGGGGCACTCGACCGTGTGTCATTTTCCTGAAAGGGGTTTTAAAGGCAGCATGGAGTGAGACGGCTAATTTCCTCTTTATTGGGACTGCCGATGCATAGCGTGAGAGAATATCAATTACAGTCATCAGATAACGATGGCCCTTGTTCTCTCGAGAAAAGGGTTGCATTTCTACAAGGTCCGCTTGCCATTGTGAATCCATTTTTCTCGCCATATATTTCCGAAGGGAAAATTTCCGTCGTGCTAGCCCACTGATTTTTTAACCAATTGTCTACTCGTTTTCAAGGGAGACTGCTCGCCTCCATCAACGGTTTGACTCCTCCATATGAACCGGGAAGTAAAGCGTTGTAGTAGAGGCCCCTTAGAAGGTTGTGATCGTCTAGCGCAGCACACATTATTACACTTTATTTGAATAGTGAGATTATTTTCAGAATCTGCGGGTTTATTTAGACAACAGCAGCAATTTTGAAGTGATGCTGGATTCATTGAAAATTAAGAAGAATATATGCATATATTGTTTATGAGCTGTATGGAGTTGTCCATAATGATAATGAA
>JAUZNC010015805.1:0-18430 GCA_034780395.1 Vannuccia rotundouncinata | reverse complement strand
CACTAACATCATAGCAAATTTTTGCAGTGAGAGGAGGAAATAGATAATGTGCTACTGGCTCACAAATCAAGACAAATAACACAAATCAAGACAAATCGTTAACTTTCTTTTAAAATATTTAGAATGATGCAATACTTTAATGGGAATTTCAAATAAGGTTTATTTAATAAACATATTACTTATTATAATATAGAGTAACATATTTATAAATATTCATTTTTTAATTGTACAATAAAATTGAACAGACGATATTTTGTTTCAGTTTCTAATTACGTTTAGTAACACTGAATAAAGGTTAATATCGAAACCTTTGGTATTGTTATAATAATTAGTTTGAACACATAGTTTGTCTATAAAGTCTTGTTGCAATGATATTAAATCGCAAAATATAACTAAAATTATTTAGACCAGCAGGTAATGAAGCACCATCATTGACGTCCCTGTAATTGTTAATATTGGTATTAGACCCATTTTTGCGAAAATGCTCACAAAATGGAGTCTATACCAATATGCAAAAGCATTTTAATATGAAATGAGTTCAGAGTCATTACAACAACACTTTTAAAACCTAATTAAACCTTTTATTTTATAACAAATAGTCATTTACTTGTAAAGAAACCTAATATTGTATAAATAAATACTCCTAATTTTAAAATATTGGGAAAACAAAAAAAGCTCTGGGTAACATTTAAAAACATTAATAAATTTTAATTAAACAAAAACGAATAGAGATTTGTTCACTAAACGAACCTCTAAAATACAAAATGATAAAACATTTTTTAATTGGTACATTCACAAAAAAAAGAATAATCCAAATTTGCGACTTAACAAATATTCTTATTTTGTAAATAAAAAAATGTAGCGAATGACAATTAACTCTACTTGAAACCATTGATGTCGTAATTAAATTCTTATTAGATAAATATTATTACGATATCAATGTTTAAAATTGTCTGATTCTAATATCAATCTATATTATTTTTAATCTTATTGATTTTTTTAATTAAGTCAATGGAAAGTCTAAAAAACTGATGATAATCTTTCGCTTATGCATGCATATCAGAATGAATATTCTATACTGTATAAGCTAGCTCTAATAGTCAAATTATGTAATAAATTGTAAATGAATTGTTGTAGTCAGTCAATTTCGAAATATTAATGATATAAATTAATAATTTACAATAATAATATTAGTAGACAAATTGTATTTTTATAATAGTTTTAATATAGTATCAAAACAATTACAGATAAAAACATTTGAATCAAATTATGTAGAAAAATATACAATAATGTAATATACGCGTATTAAATAAAATTAAAATCAAGTGTTATTTTTACCAAACAAGTTCTTAGAAAGGAGTCAATATCTACAAAAATGTGAGAAAATTCCACACAACCATCACTTCTTACTGTCAATGTTAGTATTTCTGAGTTTGGAAACTATTCCACTGATAGTCTTCTTGGCTGATTTTTCTTCTTTCTTCGACTTAATCTTTTTACTACTTGAGGATGGTTCGGGTGTAGTTATCAGAGAACCGGGAGAAAGAACACTACAACTGCTCAGATCAGGAGTGGATCTCGAAGAACGTACCGAATCTTCACTGATTGGATTCAGTGTCGATGCCGGGCTCATACCTCGTCTAGTTCTAGTGTCTCTGTGGTGGAGGTGATCGAGAATGTCTCGGAATTCTGCTCGCTCCTGACTCAACTTTCGCAACTCTCGCTCGAGCTGTTTATCCAGTGTTGAGTGTACCAAATCGAGACGATTCCGCTCGTGTAGGTTCCGGCTCTTGACAGCTCTGGCTCGCTCAGTGCTGGGAGTGCAACTTTCCCATTCGGTTTCTTCCCGAGTTCTGTCTACGGTTTCCGGGGAATTTTTCGGTCGTTGGATATTTGTTGCCGAAGTAGAAGACATGGTTCGTGTTTGGAGTGTTTCCACCCAGTTGTTCAGTGGGTGTTAATTAGTCTAAGATAGCGATGTATACATGTTGTTTATGTATATATAGTACGCCTGTAATCCTACATAACATGCGATAGGGTGTCAGGACATCTCAAATATCCAGTAAATAATAGGAACAGATTGAACGTTAACCTCTAGCCTATGAATAGTAATTGGATGTGAGCTATAAGCGTCTTATGCGGATATTATACACGCTGATCTGCATGTTTATGCAATTAATTTATCTAGTTAGAGGTCATCATTGTCATTAAAACAGTTCATTTAGGTTACAAAAATCGTTAGTATATATATTATTCTAATTTTAACTAACGGATGTAACAGAGTGCATATAATATACAGCAGAATTCGCAAATATCAAAGTCTGAAGGGCCAGAAAAAATCTCGACACAGGGATTGCCATGATAGGCAAAGTTGACGTTTTTATGGAAAAAACTATATTCATCATGTAATATGGATACGCAATTACACAAATGTTTAATTTTAATTAATTAAAACAGTGTTTCTCATTATAAAATCATAACATATATTTTAAGTAAAATTGTGAGAGAAACAATTTGTTTAATAATAATTGTATTGCATGTTATAAATATAATAGATAGGTTTACTGTCGTGAAATGTGCTATAAGTAAAATTAATAATGAAGACCCGAAACTGAACTCGATCAACATATAAAAGATAGAGATTTGAAACACCTTGATATAGACGAATTCTAGTCGACTTTTATGCATGAAAATAATCAATAGTTGGTAGCATAAAAATGGTAAAATTTTGTCAAAAAATAAACAGACTATAAACTAAACTTTTTACTATAAAATAGAATGGCAGAATGGTTCTTAAATTCTACCATGAAACTATCTGAAAGGAAGTAAACATATTCAAAACATGTCCAAAAAGGCTGGTTGCAACAATTTTCTAAAATTATTATAAATGAGGACACGTATATGTAGATAAAACTTTAGTTTTTAAAATATTTTTTTTGTAGCAAAATAAATACATATGTGTATTATGGACTATGCACTTTGCAACTATACAACCAATTGTGTGTAATATTAGTGCACTTTGCTGTTGGAATAACCTGAATACACATCATTTAATTTTACAAAAAGAACACCACACCACAAAACATATATCTTGAAAGACTATTATAACTAGAAGAGAGAAGACTATTTTTAATATATCTTGAAATATGCACACGATTATTGTACGATCACTGTTTATTGGATGTCTCACTCTCTGTGTTTTAACACCAGGTATTTTGGTTTCATTTTGATAATATTTATTATAACATAAAAGTTTTTTCTCATGTTTGTAAAGTTATTTAAATTGCTAATCATTATTGATTACTACATTCATAGGTATTATGATTTATATAAAATTTCCAATTGTAATAACTAAAAGATTTTCAGTCATAAATAACTGTTGTCATTTTGAATTTCATTCGTTAAGCAATATTTTGTGCGGGTAAACCCAACAACGGTGAACCATGCACTAAACCCGAAGAATGCTATTCCAAAGTGTGCCATATGAATGACACTGAAGGTATCTGTGTCGGAAAAGCCGGAAGCAGCTGCAAAGAAGACATGGATTGCCTGTCAGGTTATTGTCACCAGGTCTCCACATCAAAGATCTGCACAATCCCGTCAGTCAAACCTGGCAAAGTTGGAGGCGGTGGTTTTTGCCGTAACAACGAGCAGTGCTTTTCTGGATATTGTCATCCAAATCAGCAAGGACCTATGTTCCCCAATACCTGCGCCACAGATGGGCCCCATATTGCAACTGTTGGTACCCTTGGTGAATGCAAAGAGCACGATCAATGTTTCTCCAAACACTGTTACGCTGATCCTGTTGGTCGGAGCTATTGCGCGCACATCTCCCCCCTGCATGGCTATGTCGGAACAGACGGACCCTGCAACACGGACGCACAATGCTTCTCCGGAAATTGCTACCCAACTGGCCTGACTTCGTCCAAAATCTGCGCCAAGGACGGACCCCGATTCAAGACAATCGGCGGCTTTGGAAGGTGTAAAAGCAACAATCAGTGCTTTTCGGGATATTGCCACGCTCATCGGCAAAGAGGTCACTTGCAGCATCATAGTTTGGGACAGGTGTGCGCTTTGGACTCATGGATGGAGAGAAGGATTGGCGGCAGAGGACACTGTGAATTCGATAAACAGTGTCTGTCTCGCTTCTGCCACTCGGAAATCACAGGAGAGAGGCTGTGTGCACTTCCTGGCAAACAACCAGGCACAGTAGCCAGTAAGGAAGTCTGTAAAACTGACGAGCAATGTGAATCTGGTGCTTGCAAGACAGTCTCAAAACCAGACGAGCCCATCGTGAAGCAGTGTCAATAGATTAGACTTTTGTATCCATTACGAATATAGTGTCAAACTTCCCTTAATATTGTAATAAACTTTCGTTCACAATTTCTTTGTTCTAATTGCAATTTAGAGTTGTATAAGAAACAAACTTTAATATAATGACAAACTATAGGTGTGGTATTTCTTAGTGAATATTTTGCTCATAAATTCGTTAAGAAATAATTGAAATAACAATATGCTCCATTATTAACTTAGGGAGTTGAAAATCTTATTGGTACATCAATGAACTTTTATTAAAATTAAAAGGATTTTGCATAGCCATTGGTTGCAACCTCAAGTTGGAGATAAAGAAAAGTTTGATTGGCCCGCCCATAAGATTCCCAGCAGAGAATATAGATGCCCCAATGTTTACAACATTTTTAAGCAATTATTTACTAATACCTTAATCAAAAAAGACCAAAACCACAAATGCAGTAGATATGCTGATACGAAAGGGTCAATTAGAAAAGTTTTGAAGCTTTTAGGTAACTAAAGAGAAAACCTTTTGTATTGAGAATTGATCGACCTTTTCATAATAAACGATTAACAATTTAAACTTGAACTAAACCATATAAAAACAATAGTAAAGCATAACTAAACAACAAGTAAGAACAAATACATTTATAAATACGACTAAGGATATTTATTAGTTATTATAAACACTTCTATATATAATACAAGTTCTGATTATATACATAGTAACAGATAATACGGCAAATAAGAGACCAAACACAATAAGAAAGTGACAATTTTGAGGTATAATTACAGTTCATTTGTTTTGCATAATAGAAACAATGTAATGGCGTTTATGATTCCTTTCATAATTGTGATTAAGTGTGGCAATAAAGAAAATATTGATCAGATATTAAAACCGTTTAAATACAGTACAATAGATATTAATCAATAGCCTAATACTCAAAAATTCGAAATATAACTTACAAATAGTAAGAATATAATATAACCATTTTAAAATACATAATATTAGTGTCACAGAAAGCCTGCGGTAATTATATTGCGTTGTCAAAAAATTCTACAAATATTGCTCTATATTGCACAATAATGTATTTTAATTGGAGAAAGAATACTCTAATTATTGAGATACTCTTCTTAAGTGTAATCACTGAAATATTCACAATTAATCATTATTTCGATAATTAAATATTTAGAAACATAAAACTTAATTAGATTCGAAAATACATCATATCGAAACTAAAATCTCCACATATACAATTCTTTAAGGCCGTCTTCATTAAGTATAATAACAATGCTCAAGAAAACATGACAAAATGCAAGACTAGTAATAAAAAACGCTAAATAAAAGGCAAGCACCACCAGCCACCAAGTTCAGAACTAACAATTTGATAATAATATAATTAGGATGAAGAAACAGTGTAAGACTGAGCAATTACTTGAAGCACCAATACGTAAAGCAAACAGCAGTACTATAAATGGATTAATTTTGCTAAACAGGGTCTAATTGGCTGCAGCTGTGATTTCTGGTTGTCCCTTTTCTTTGTGATGATCAGGGAGTGTGGAGAGGACAGGTTGGCAGGAGGTTTCTCTGGAGTAATGAATAGAAAACAGTAGTTAACAAGTGAGACAGTCAACTAGAAACACAACTTTTAAAGACACAACAAGCTTCGACAAATGAAAATCTACAATGAATATTAAAAGTGAAAAATGGTTAAGTAACTGAAATGTGGATTAACAATAATAAAAAAATTAAATTGTTCTGGATTATATCGTTTTATATTTTTCTAAATGCTACAATGGATTCTATGAGAAACGATAAACTTTTTAACAAATAATCCTTCTAAACCATAAGCATTACAACAAACAGCAAGTAATTTACATCTGCACTATTTATGACATATTAATTAATTAATAAACTTGTAAATAGAAGTTCAATTTTAACAACATACCCGGGCTGTTGGGACACTTCTTCTCCACTGTTGGGAACTGGTGGAGGTTGCATTGGCGAGCAATCGGGATTCATCACCATGCCTTCAATCGGGAACTGTCCGGGCATCCAGTTTCCTGCTGGATGTGGAGGTCCTGCCGCGGCTGATCAATACAAATTTAAATAATCTTTCAGAGGATCAGCATTGTTAACACACGTGAAGCCAGTGGTTAACCAAAACTCACGACAAATGGGAATGAATAACAACTCAAGATTTAGTAAAGTAAATTAATTAATTAACAAATATTTTAGTGAATTTATTCAATTACTTAGTAAAAAAAATGTAAATTTCAGCTAAATTTAAAAAAATAACCAGATTATACATTAAAATATTTGACCATATTCCTTCAACTACTGAGAAATATGTAATAAACTGAAAGTATGTCACATAATTTCTAGGTCATTCTGGATTAATTGTGTATAACTAGAAAAAAACAGTTAATACAGAAGTAATAAGTTATCCTACTTGCAGGGTTCTTACCCAATTTTAAGACTTTTGACAAAATCCAAGGATACGACTGAAAACATAACTTATTTTAAATCTTCCCATTGAACATATCTTAATTAAGAAGTAGCTATATACTAATCAGTAAAATTAAAAACGTAAATATACTCAAAAGTAATAGGTAAAGCAAATGTTTACCATTTGTTTAGCAATATGTTTATCATTCTCAAAATTTAAAGTGGACAATTATTGAATTTTTAAACATCTGAAATTTATAGTAAATATAATCTTCTAGTTACTAAGAAAGTGTAAACAGAAAGTTCCATATCATGAATAAAAAATTATATACTATTTAGTACACACAATCTGTTGAAAGTGAATATGCTGTTCGCAATTTCCAAACATTGTTTCTCTGTCATAGTAAATGTAGCAGTCGACTAACACTATCTAGTAATATTAATCTGCTCTATTGTTTTCAGTTGAGCAATAGATTAGAAAATGCAAAATTTCATATACTGTAGAATTTGGATAAAACGACACCTCAAGAAAAATTAGATTTGTTTTGTTATTTTAGATTACCAATAGTATAAAAATTTTGCGTAGTATACAAATACAATATTTTAGTTTTGATAGTAATTAACTTAATTGTATTTAATAGTATTTAATTACACAATTAAGTAGTTTAATCTTTATTACTGGTTATATAGGCTCATAAAATAATAATAATAAAAAGTTAACATTTTTAATCATACAATTATTAGTCCAAGATCATTAGATAAATATTGACTAAAACCAGGAAAAGGTTCAATAAAAAGCCGAATTTTTCAGGATAGGTTCAGGAATGTGTTTAAAACAACATCCCTAAGAATCCAAGATGGCGTCCAAAAGATCAGCTATTTTCCACTTTCATCATAACTTTACAACCAGACAAGATAGAAATCCAAGTGTATAATCTAGTTACATGTTTTAAGGCACAATGAATCTAGTACAATATTATTAAAAAATATTTTTATATATAGTAAAATTATGTTAGAAAATCAAGTGTTATAAGCCACAACAAAACAACTGAAGTTATTATCTAAAGTAATAAAGGTCTCTGTTGCATTAGTCTTTATCTTCATCATCTGGTGCAGTATCTTCAAAATTAATCTCCGCTGATGTTGGAACAATGTCTTCATCATTGATGTCAGATGATGTCGCTGCCGTGTTGTTGCAAGAATGGGGGTGGCGATCACAGGACGGAACGCTTGAACCAGTAGGAACAGATATGCCTGTTGCACACGACGCTTTGCTCAACATGGTTTCATGGGGGTGCAAACCTGATGGTTGTGGCAACATGACTAATAGTTACAGAAACTTTCACACCTCAATGTGCAGTCAATGCATAGGTCAAACTTGCAACAACACGCCATCGACATCAATGATGAACTTCATTTGCTTTGTTGTGGCTTATAACATTCAACTGGACTCTTTATTTGGATTTCCAACTTGTCTGGTTGGAAAGTTATGATGAAAGTGGGAAAAGGCGACCATTTTGGACGCCATCTTGAATTTCGGAGAGAACTTCAGGAGGATTCTTGGAGACTTGTAGTATGTTGTTTTACACACATTCCTGGACCTATCCTGAAAAATGCAGCTTGTTATGAGATATTTCCAGGTTATAAGCAATGCGCTTAAAATATGTGTATTTTTACAATTTAAGTTATATTATAGTATACATACAAAGCTTAAAAATGAGCATGAAAAATTATTTATTCACACTCTGGAAAAACACTATTTCATATTCTTCTTCAATTGTAATATTTTTGCTTTTTTGGATTTCCATCACAGTTACTCCTTTAGTATACTAATATATGATATAAACCTCACACACTATTTCAAGTTATTTAATAAAAATATTATCTTTATACTTATACTTATACAAAGGGTTTCTATACTATTGTGTGAATATCTATATGGAATAATTCTCTATTATCTAAATACATGGTACTTTATCACATGAAATACGTTTTGGGGTTAATGCTTCTATCAATCACTGTAATTTATGAGGGTTTCAACTGAAGTGAGGCAGACATGAATCTGGCATGAGGCCGCAAAGAATCCCACGGGAGAGTCCAATGACAAAAATCATAATATTTATCAAAAAGTTAAGACTTTCTAGTCTGGTAACAAACATTCCAAAGACTCATTATGTTAATTTCAATAAAAGTTCAAACCTTGTGGGAAATAGGTATTTGGAGGAAGTTGATGAGGTACATAATAAGTAGTTCCCTGAGGCATTGGAGGACCCATTCCTGGACCAAATGGAGCTGGCTGAACCGTAATGAGACTGTCCCAGCATGTGTGCAAATATGGAACAACATAGTCACCACCCTCGTCAGGATTAAAGACACCTAAATATAGAACAGAAATAAACATGCTTGAATAATTAACAACTAATTTATCTTGACAAAGACTACAAAAAACAAATGTAATGATATTACTACTCACTTGAACCACCATTCTGTGATCGTGCCATATTATATTAATTGCTGAAATTTTAAGAAAATTTAATTGTCAAAAAAAAATTTTAAGCAACTTGAATTAGAAACACTGAATATATACTAAAACTACAATAAAAAACAATGAATATAAATGAAAGCATTCACAAATTTAACCTTTTACAGACAGTATGTTAAATTTCAGATTTTCATAAATGTTTTATTTGCATTTCTATTTGCTGAAAATTTCAAAATATTTGTAACATTGATAGTTTGGGAATTCCAAGTGAATGAACAGCCGATGAATAATCTAATATTGAGAAATGCAGTTGATTTCATTGTTCTTTATATATATAATACTAATCGTGAATTTTATACACTTATGTTATTACACATTAAATTTTTCATCCATAATATCTATATCTACTTTCAGAATTACCAACAATATTATGATAATTAAAGGAAGTCTCAAAATTATAGTTATACAGATTAACAGAAATAATCAAACCAATATGCATGGTTGTGGATACCAGGTAAGCATAGCCTATAAAATAGTGCATAGTGCTCAAAATATATTGATTTTAAAGCTAAGAATCATTATCTTACTTAATAATTTCAGGACATTACTGCAACAATAAAAAGCCTGGTTAGTCCTAGTCAGCACAATATGGTCCTCATGGATCCTCAAGTGGCTCTGATCTTAATCAAATAATCTAACCAGGGATTGTCCATCATTTTGTAACAAAAATAACAGATAGATTTTTTCATACAACACTACTTAAGTAATATTTTTAGAAAATATATTTAATGTCAAACATATTGTCTAATTAAAATTATTGAATTAAGATTTTATTATGGATCAACATTAATGATATTATCAAATGAATTGATGAAAATTATCAGGCATGGGAATAATAGTTTAAAAAATCTGATGAAGTCAAAATGTTTGGGATAAAAATTTCAGAATAAAAAAAAGAGTAATTTTTTGTGGTAAAATGTTTGGGGTGAAGATTTTTCACTTAAATGTCCGGAATTATCACATTAATATCATGCAAATCAATTTCATAAAAATGAGTAATCTTTTTTCCCTTAATTTTATCCAATTTTTCATAATAAATTTGACACCAAATTTGCTGAATTATAGAGCATCAGCCTTACAGCAAAAGTATATTCATTTAATTTAGCATTTCACAGAATGTACATACTATGTTCAAGTAAAAGTGTATAACTTAAAAGACAAGCAGACATACTTATTGCAAAAAAATGTCTTAAATTTATGATTTTGTTACATATTTTAAATTTAACAAAATATTTTTGCATTGAATTTTTCCTAAAGAACATAGTTTTTACTCAAAAATAATTTTGTGTAAAAATCTGACTTTGACACATTTTTTTACCAACTCCTAAATGACCAGGTTGTCTACATTTTTGTCATAAAAAAATTCGAGTATATAATTTTTTTTAAATTTGGACCTTAATAAAATGTACAAAACACAAATTTCAGTTATTATCAGACCTAATTACTCAATTTATCTAGATCTCAATTTATTGCAATGAATACTCTAATGCAAGATTTCCATAGAACCAGCATGGAAAGGAGCCAGACAGAATGACTAAAACTGCAGAGCACTGAGAGGATAAAATAGTATGTGGTATGTATTGGAGTGTAGGTGGAAAAACATGATGTGTTCACTAGAAAGTCTGTAATAAGAAATAGGAGGTATAGTGCATAGTGAAGTAAAAAAAATGGAAAAGGCCAAATAAACACAGGAAAACAAAAATAGTTTTTTGTTTTGTTTTCATGCATCTAACATGTTTGTCACAGAGCATCACCACTTTAGCATTATGATGTAACATATTTGTCTTATGACACTTAAGACAATCCTATATTGCGTAAATTATATATAATTTATGTGGAAATATTGATGAATGATGTGTATTTGTCTACTAGATATATCCTTATGTAAGTATATGTCTCATAGTGTTGCATACTATTAACTGGCACTTTTGTTAAATGTTATTCAATGATTCATCAAACATTGCTAATTGATCCATGTTAGTTGGTTTGGTTGATCAGTTGATTGAATTTCAGTAGAATCAGATTGAACTGAATTATATAAAAATACAATAAATAATATAGATACCCAATTCTAAAATATAACTGGATAATCTCTCTTTAATGAATTACAACAACTCTCTTTTATTTCATTAACAGAAGTACAAGAATTTTTTCAAAAAAATAATTTTAATAATTAAACCTGTAAATAGAATGGAATCTTATTAATTAAAAATACATAGGAACTCAAAAATATTGCGCAAAGTGCAATTTTTTTTAAATTGACAAACACAGTGTAATGTGAAAAAAATCATTAAAAAAATTTTTTGTATAAAAAAATGAAGGAAAATTCAAAATTTGACTATACTCAAGTATGTTCAAGGGAAAATCTCAAATTTGAGTATAGGTGCCAATTCAGGTATACATTGACACCCTGAATGAGTGGGGGGAGGGAGTTAAAACATGCTTCTGATTACCTGACACCAATTGCAGGGGGGGGCTTGGCTTTCCTGGAGTGCAATCAGGTATTTTATAATATATAAAAGAAGATAAAAATGTGTTAACTTATCTGGCATACAAAATACATGGAATGTATGTTGGTATTACTCCAGATACTGAATATTTCAGTTCTATATTGTCAATCCAAACTTTTTAAAATGCATTTTAAAAGCTTTTAAATTGTACTACAGTCATCAATGACCAGCCTATATCATTCTTTGTCTTTTCTACACTGGATATTTTAGCCTGTTCCTATTATTTTATATATAAAATTTCTGATTGTATAAATTACTGGACATATCCTCCATAGCATTTAGCCTACTATAATACTGAATAGAGGGATGCCATAACCACAGGGTACCACACATTAAATTTATAAAAATTCCAGGACTAAATGAATAAAATCTTAGGAATTTACACATATATTTAATTAAAACAAACATAAAAAAAGACTGTTTACAATTTCAAAAATGTCCACAAATGATAATATAAATATATATATTTTTTTAATTGATAGAATGTGTATTGGTAATTATTAAAAAACAAATGACTAATAACTACAAATAAAAATTTAATAAAATGTTTAATAAACAATAAAAATAAACTACTATGAAAATTATATGAATAAAACAATTATGCTAATAATTATTGTAAAATCAATATTTATTTAATAGTAAAATTGGTATACTAAATGTGAACAGAAATATAGTCATGGTTGGCAAAAAAATGAAATGTTATCACTGTTATTGCACCTTTACTACAAAAAAAATTCTTCTTGTAACTTCTAAGAATAAGAGGGTTGCCATTATTTTTAGCTCAACTTTCTGACTATCAGAAACAATTGAGTGTGGATCCAGCCATTATAGATAGCTGACAGTGTTTGATTTAATGGGCAATTGTACTATGTTGTTCCAGTGTAAAAGTATGTCTCCAAATTATGACTAAACATATGCAGTCTCAAAACAGTGGTGGTGGTATGCCTCTTTCATAAATTAATAAGGCTGAGAACCCATAATAATGCTGGAGAGAAAGTAAGTAATTTCTGATTAAAATAACTGCTATTTTACAATCATAGAGTAATTGTCAAAATGTCAATGTTATGAAAATGATACAGTGTTATTTCTTTTAAGGAATTTCTGCAAGTGATGAAATTGAAGATTTTGATACTGAACTATGCTTCAGCTTTGTAGCATCCTCTGCCAATTTGTATAATGTGCATTCAATAGCATTTTTATTCCAAATGAATGCTGAAGAATTTTCTAGAATTGGTATTAAACTAATGGTGCATCCAAAATGCTAGCAAACATTTCAAATGAATGCTGAATATTTTTTTAGAATTGGTAAAAAAGATGCAACAAAGGCATGTTCAAAACTCTAGCAAACATTTCAAACAAATACTGAAGAATTTTCTGCAATTGGTAAAAAGACATGCAACTCCAAATCTTGTTTTTAAATGGCAAATTTGTAGCTAATTTTGGAGATTTTATTTGTTTTAATTTTACATATACCCAATGACTGAATAGGAATATTTACATATATAAAATTTTCTAACCATATATGGAAATTAAATAACACTGAGATGCAAATAATAATGCAAAACACTCAAACTCTGGGGGGAAATGCTGGGTGTATTACCACTGAAAATATGATATAATACCCTTAATGCACCCCTGTCCCATATAGTCCACCCAATCCTAAAATTGCTCCAATGTGCCTGTATAAATGAGTAGTTTTAATTCAATTGCCAATGGTGTGGATAATAGCAACTTTTATGTAAAAAAAATCTATTAATCCTAAACTAATGGCAATCTTTTCAAACTAATGAGCTACAATATTATACCTTATAGAATGTAGTATCTAATTATATGGTATACTACATTATTTAAAACAATATATACGAGTCATGTATATACTAAAATAATTGCAACATTAATGGTTATGGATAAAAATTCATAAAAAGTATTTAAGTTAAATATTAATTGAATATTTTTCGCAAAAATTTTATTTTATAAGGAATAAGTTTTTGATTACGATATTGCAAGTAGGTGAACACACCGTTATTAAATATTCTAAAATAATATCCTATATTTAATAAAATAATTTAAAACAAATTAATATTTAATTAATAAAATAAAAAGTTTTCTACATTAGTTAATCTACTATTAAATAAGATATTATTGATATGCAATTAATAAAAAATTAAATATCTACAATATACCATAGTGTTCTGTAGATTCAGGACGGATGAAATAATATATAGAAACTGGGTCATATTAATTACAGTGAAACCATTAATATTGTAATAATATTTATTCAAGATCGACAAACTTAATTAATTTAAATTTGTCCGAAATAAAAACGGCGCAAAAAGACAAACTGCTGAAATCTTAATCGGGTCATATATTTTACAAAAACTGAGCTCTAAAGTAAACCAAATCCGTCAATAAACTTTTGCGCAAGTAATTAGCTAACTTTACGGCTATAGAAAATAATTAACAAATGTTATATAACATATATACATAATATTATCAGTTTTAATTGTCGTTAAAAAATCATTATCAAAATAACAAATGTATGGTTTAAACTTTTTATATTTATAAATATCGCAGAATTTACAATAAGTATCTGACATGTATGTAAATAAAAAAGTATGTATTAAGCGGTATTATCATTTCTAGCAATTTACATAAAAACGATTAAAACGGGACCGGAAAATTATACGTTATTTAACCCTATTTATTTTTTTAATTTCAAAAAAAAATTCTTTAATTTATTAAAAATATTGATGTGGATTCATGTTTGGTATAATTATATCTAATTGACTATCGCATAAAGCGAATTTTCTAAAATTTCGAAAAATGGTTTATTTGGGTGATGAGAATGCGAAACCGCTCTCAAGATCGTCCAAATGAGTCTATGAAATTAAATTTTGTGCTAAAAGTAGTAAAACTTCATTAATATTATATGAAAAGTCACGAGAGCTTTATACTAGGTATAATATATCGTAAGTGGCCAAACGCTATTATGCATATAACCTCCCTTTAGGTGGACTTACTTTAAAGTGGGTACTTAATAAGTGGATTCCACAATATAATAAATAATTGTAACGTCATAATTTATTTGATTACTTATATTTTATCAAACGGTGACATTTTAATTCGTTACAACAAAATGTATGTAAGATATTATTTAATCAACTTTACAGTATTATAGAAGACAAATGAATAGATATTAAAATATTGAAATATAAAATAATGCGATATTTAAAAAAATTGTATAATTTTTGTTCACTACTTATAATTATACTACTTATTTAATACCAGTATTTGAAAATAAAATTATCACATTTAAGCATTTATTATTTTAATATTGTAGTCAACTTTTTAAATCTTATACATACACAGGCTTTTTTTGCGCTTCCATGATGCATACCGGGGGCGGGGTTGGCGATTCAGCCTCTTCCCCAATTAATGTTCTTATAATATATATTGTGTGTGCAAGTAATTTGTCAAAATGATTTTTGCTAGATTATGTTTCAAAAATTGGAATAATTGAAGAAAATCTTTTTTTGAAACGGTTCAGAATTTAATTAAAATTTTTTTAAATATAAAAATAATATTTATACAAAAATTATAAAAATAAAGTTTAATTTTCTTTGAATCATTCGAAATTTTGATGTGAATAATTCCTGTTTATTGCAATTATATCTGGTTGATTAACTCATAATATAAGCTATTCATAGCTTTACGTTTTTATTGTAACCAATTTTGGTTAAAATTTCGAAAAAGGGTAAATTTGGAATGATGGTGATTATAGAACTACGTACTCTCATGAATTTTGCGGTAAAAGTAATAAAACTTCATTTTAAGAGGGATCATTGCATAGAATTAATTAAAACATAAAACAATAATTAGCGCGCATATAGAAACCTATATATTTTGATTAAAAAAGAAAATATTGGATGAAATTTATATAACAAACTAATTAAAGGTTAAAAAATTACCTCTGTTCAAAATGTTCTTATGTAACATTTCGAAACCTATAATCCACTAAAAGGACGACTATATGAGTCTACATGGGAATTACATAGGCACGATTGCTCTAATGTCTATATTGACGCTGAATAATTAAAACTCGATAATAATATTATTATATTGTCCTCGAGCGCATCTGCCCTTATATTCTAGACCCCCAGAGTGGTTTTCTTCCAAGTCGCAGCTTCTCACAATGCAGTACTAAAATGAACCATCAGTATATAGCAACATTTATCGACTTTTATAAGCCATTTGACCTGGTGTATATCAAGATCAAAAATGGCCTTCATCCTACTAGCGTATATTATATGGTATATACCTGACAATTAAACTCTTCGGAATATTCTTGGCAAATTGTATAAGCAAACACAACGACACCCTATGTCCATATCCATGCGGGTGTCTCCCAAAAGAAGATACCAATTAGGCCCGTATATTTTTTCATTGTTGTTCAGAGAACGAGATCGAGTCGGCATCCCGCCCACTATCTCATAGATCTTGACTTTACTGATGATATATCGCACAGCTGCTCAGTGACTCCATTTGCGACGCTCAACTTATACTTAACTTACATTTGTGGAACGAGACGTTATATAGGTTCACTGGCCTATTATATATAATAATCAACAAGAGGAAAAAGGAATATATGCAGATTGGTGATGACTATGACAACGTAAAAGAAATAAAAACATCTGAAGGAGTCATAAAAAGTGGAAGAATGACCTCAGTGTACTGGAAGAGCTTGTCTTCGATTCTGCCAACAAACTCGGGAGAGCTTGGTCATTCAAACGTTCCACACACTAAAAGCTTCAAATATTTAAAGCAACTGCAGTTGAAAGTATTTTACTATCCGGGTGCGAAACATGGACGCTCACATCCAACTAACATCAATACTGGATAAGACTAAGGGGAGGGGTTAAATTGACCCACATCACCTAACTCTTAAAAGAAGCAACTAAATTTTCATTTTTTTTGCAATAAATCTTCTTGCTCATGAAACCTATTGATTGGTATATATTTTTTTACTATACTACTTGTATAAAATATCAATAAGTAGTATTAAGATGTTTTTATTATAACTTTCTAAATATATAAGCAATTATTTGCATTCTTTTTTTAAAAAAATAGAGATTCACATATATTGTTGGATATTATTCATCCTTCGTGATATCTGATCATCAAAAATATAAAAAAAGTGACTTGTAGATATTTCAACCAGTGATCTGGGTCATAAAATAGAGTGATCCAAATCACATATTTATTAATTTATTTATTAGATATGTGATTAAAATAATTAAAACACAGTTGTTGAAAATTTGGAATTTAATGTATATAATTACTATTTAACAAAGCATATGCAAATTTAGACTCAAATTTTACTCCAGTATACAAAAATCATGATTTTTATTTTGATCCAGATCAAAGTGTATTAGATCCGGATTATAGAGTAAAACTGATCTGAATTCAAATAAATTCAGGATTATAATACGTAACCATAATATCAATGGGTGTATCAAATTTGGAATCAATATTTTATCTTTGAGAGTTAGAATCACGATTTTAATGATTCGAAATGCTGTTTCGATTATATAGGAGTCAGAAAAGCAATAATAATATAAAGGGTGGTCCAAAAAAATTTTATATGTCATTCGAAAGTTAGGCAGATACTGAAAATTTAAGACCAATCGACCAACCCCTCTGCATGCTATAGAGCTCTTTGAAAATTTTATTTATTAAACCAATTTATAATGATTAAAAATGAATGCAATGGAATCCAAGTAGCTGTGTCATATTGCAGATTACTTCATGATGAATGTTTCTCAATTCATGTAATACAATTACATATATATATTAAGCAGTTTATATATATAAATATAAGCAGACAAAATACATTAGTCAAATTTATTGTTGTAGCGGTTCGCTTTTATGGCATTGAAAATTGCATTAGATTCCTTTTTTTTAAAATTTGCATCGTGAATTCAAACAAGCTGTTTTACAGCTGCATGCATTTGATGAAGCTTTGACCATGATCCTTAATTGATTGAGAACTTGTTGTCTTTCTTAGACAGATTTCTCTGTCTTTAAGGTATAACATTGTTTATATTGAGAAAATTATTCACACATGGCTGTAATTAACTGTATTTCAGCAATTAACTGTCTGTTGTACCCAGCTTATAAACAACCAATACATTATACCTCAAATTATATACATATTATACATTATACCCACCCTATAATTTTTTTAATTCAACGTGAACTGGATATATAGGGGCCGACAAAAAAAATTCTTTTTTTTATTCAAATAATGTTAGAACTTTTATTAGTAAAAAATAACACTTCCCAGCGGGATAAACGATGTCGCTTCTCCAATTCAGCAAACATATTCTGTAATTGTTCTTCGTGCTTGCTGTGGTCTGTTACCTGCACCATCAAACCAAGCTCTGTGTAACTCTTTTGGTATAACTCTTCTGAGATATACCCATTTCTCGTCCAGCACAATTAGATTTTCTTTTACCAATCTCCGATCAAGTGTTCTTAACATTTCTCTGGCACATTCAATACAATTTTCTTTATTTTGCTCCGTCAAAGCATGTGGTATCCAACGACTACACAAAGACTTTTTGTGTAAAGACTTCGTCA
>JAUZNC010015794.1:11379-27588 GCA_034780395.1 Vannuccia rotundouncinata | reverse complement strand
TTGTATTGTATTGTATTGTATTGTATTGTATTGTATTGTATTGTATTGTATTGTATTGTATTGTATTGTATTGAATTTCAGCGTTAAAAGAAAAAATGATTGAAAACTTTCGTGATTTTATAGATAAAAACCACAAAACATTTTTGCTATTTCAATATTTTTTTGTGGTTTGACATTAATTGTTCAAAATTTCTGTATAGTAATATTATTAAAAAAATTGTTAATATTGTTTATTGTTTATTGATTTTAGTTGGGTTGCAATAAATCCTGCTAAATTTGATCCATCAACTATGTAACTAATGTTGCTAAATGTTGTTAAATGTGCTATAATTAAGAAAAAATTCTTTTCATCCATATCTAAGAAGCTTAAGAAGAAATATATCAATTTTTCATGTGAGCAACCTGGAATATTTTTGGAAATACGTTGACTTTATTGTGCAAAATGACAACATAAGAGAGATCAAAGACTTTATGAAAGTAACAAATCGTAATTGGCCATCAGTTTCCTAATCCTTACTTTTCTTTCTCTCAAAGCCAGTACTTTTTCAAGCTGGTCACCACACACGACTGTTTCTTTTTCTGTATCTGTGAATTGAAACAAGAAGAAGAAAAAGAAAGACCACGACCTCAAATCGACACCACATTCACCAACTTCAACTACTCTCCACTATACTTTTCGGAAAACTTTTGATTCATTTACCAATGTATAGTGGGATCAAGGTTCGTCTATTGGTACAATTTTTAATCCCTCATAAAGTAAAGGGGGAAGGATACCGTCGAATTTCTGATAACCGTTGACGATCATTTAAGATCTCCAACATTTCCTACTTGATTTTCTGATTATAAGAATGATTTATCATCATTTAGAAACGTTATATCAATGCAGTGACGCATATAAAAAATAACATCACTATAATATCGAGGAGGATAACAAATTATAATTGACACTTGCCGAAATGGAGGAGAGTTGGAAGTTGTGAACAAGGTCAATCGACTATAAATTCTCTAGATATGCACATTAAAAACTATTAATTACATTTATTAATTGAATGATCATTTGGCTGCAAGAATTATTAATTTTTTAATATAAATCACAGCAATGCGTATTTTTTTATTAATTGAATTCAGGAGTAAAGATGAAGGAAAGAGTCCTCAGATGATGCCTTTGTGGGTGCATAAATCCCAAAGGTGCATTAACGTTAAATATAAAAAGAATATATTATGTAACGGAGAAAGGGTCTTTGTTCCTTATTTTATTATGTAAATTGCTTCTAACTTTATCGAATTTCAAATCTTGTTGTACGCATTCGACAAAATTGATTTTAAAATAACGTAGATTGTATTATCACATTTTTTGTAAAGAAATAATCTCAATAAATATTTCTAAAATTATTGATTGAAAATTGTTCTCAAATGGATTTTCATTTAATCTTTCTTCATTTTTAAATATAGAATATTTCATTTGTTTTGCTAATCTGCTGTTTGAAACTGTCTACATGGTAATTTAAGGGATCATTTAATGAAAATTATTTTGTGAGCTTCTTAATAATTCTGTTCATGCATTTAGTACATATTTTAAATAATAAATGTTGTAAAGGCTAATTTCTTTTTCAAATACTTTTAATTAATTATCCGGAATTTAAAAATATAATAGAAACAATTATAAATTTGATGTTCTCTAAAAAATCGTAGAATTCACGTAATATTTTACAAATAATATTATACATATTTGGTGTTATGTTTTAATATAAATAGAACGAAGTTTTAAGTTTAAAAGTCTGAACGCTGCAAAATTTAACTAAATTTCAATCTTACATCATATACATGATTTTTTCGAGAAAAGTTTAAAAGAATCATTAAATATTCACAATTTTTCTTCTTTTCTATATTTATTTATTAACTGAGATTTTTTAATATCCCTAATGTATTGCTTCTAAATATTGTGTATTAGAAATAATTCACCTTTTCAAATTTATATCAAGTCTGTCTATAAAATTAAATAGGTCGAGTGACTTTTAATTAATGTAAAAGTATATTAATACTGTTTTTAAATAATATTATAACATCAATAAAGAGTAATGTGAATATAAAAAATCTCGTTTAAAACTATTAAAATATACGAAGTGGTTAGCAGTCCGGCAACCAGTTTTTTAATTCGAATGTTAGCAGTCCGGCAACCGAATATTATTGAATAATAAAATCAATAAAATCGATACAAAGCTTTAAACCAATCTTATTTCTAGCCCCCAAGACCGACTCCGTCTACCACACCTTGAACATCAAAAACATCAAAAAACATTAAAATCGATAAATGCATTAAGACTCTAATTATAATATTTTTATTCAACCTGTTTAAAACATTTAACAATTTTCTATTTTTCCTATATTTTCTAGTTTTTTTCTAGTTTTTACCATTTTTATATTTTTTTAACATTTTTACAATAGTTACATTAACCGGTTGCCGGTCTGCTAACATTAGAATTAGTAAACCGGATGCCGGTTTGGTAACACCTGTCTAAAATATAAATCAAATATAGATTAATTTAATATAAGTTTTAAAAAATTATTTTGTAAAATATTTAAAAAAATCCTTTTATTAATTATTTGAGACGAAAACAAAGATTTCATTTGAAATATAATTTACTGCACTAACAAATTCCAAATTGTTTGGTTAAATGGTCAAATATATTTTTATTTTATATCAGCATACTTTAACCTTAAGTGTTAAAAATTTGTATTAACACAAGTATGAATCAATTCCAGTCTTGAAACTGATGCAAATCCCATAAATAACCTTTTCTAGAATTTTGGCATTAAAATGAAACTTCCGAATGTATTCCTTACTAAATCTTAAAACTTTGACGTCTACTATAAACCTGACACAAAATTGTTTTGGGCCTTGTCTGCTCCATTTCGTCTCGTCTTTGTTAATCTTCTAATTTGCTTCATAAAAAAACTAGAATATCTATAATCAGGATGCCACTACATAATACATGGTATACGTGCATCCGTACTAAGCTACCCCCAATCCCGTTTCCATTCTATTGTTTCTAAATTATTTTATAAAGCTTACATAGAACAACACCCTACAAACTTACCTATTAAAATAAGTACTTTATTAAATACCGTAAAACAGCCCGTCAAAAGTCAATATTTAGCATCTATATGGCCTTAATTCAAAATAACCTCTTTTCTCTTTTTACTTCAGTCTTATGTATATACTGTATCGATTCCCATTTATATAGTCATTACGTTTTGTTTATACTAAAATATATGCTTTATTATATTTTTTTATAATAAAAATTGTGTTTTACTAGGGTTTGTTAATATACCTACCTATGTAATTTACTATAATATAATTATATACGTTTCTGTAACGAATCATAACGATAATTATAGGTCAGGTAATTAATAGCCTCAAGCAATAAGAAATGAAAAGTAATTTTTATTAATCTTATTAGTCAGAATGGAAACCTAATTAGTTTTAATCTTCTTCGTGATTTTTGGATCGATTACATATTATATAATAGTTTATTCATTTTTATGACTAAAATAAAGACAACAAAATATATTATTGGTCTTTTTTATGGTCTATTTTGTATGCAATTTTATTATTATTTATCTGCTTAATTGCAATTAGGACTATTCTGAAATCAATGGAAAAAAATTAATGTATATCTTTTTAAAACTTTTTATGACAAATAACTAGCAAAAACGTAAACTAATAGGACTTTAAAACTTTTATTTTTGACTGCAAATATCCACACCTGACTTCCATACTTTGCTTTATCAAAATTATTGCGAGACTACACTTAAACGGCGACTGCATTAAATAAATCTGCCACGGTTAACATTAATAAATGATCTTTCCATTATTTTTACTTTGTATTTAATATACTATACTATAATATTATATAACACCCAACAAAAATATTGGTTTACGATTCAACAGATATAAGTAATATATACTAACAAGTTCTGCATATAATTGAAAACTTTATAATATAGAACTTCTCAAATAATTTAATTAACAAAGATTTTTTTTTAAATCTATCATCCCCGCAATAACACTATCGACACGTAAGGTATATTATGGCTTGGTACTTTGCATTATTTAGTTTGTAAAACAAAACTGAAGCCAATTATTGAAATTAATATAATTCAGGCCCGCGGATTATTTTTCACTTAGAAAGTTTTTAGTTTTTGAATTGAAAACAAAACTTCTTATTCTTCTAGTGGAAAAGTCTCGTATATATTTCAATGTTCCTCATTTTAATTAAGACGTAATAAATAAGAATAACCTGTTACAATTCTTTTATAGTACACTGTTCAAATAATTTCATTTTCAAATGTGGGGTACTTAATTAAAAATTTTATTACGACGTTTCAAACGAAATTTTGATTTTTTATCTATTTATTATTGCAAAGATTCTGAAAAGATTGTCTTATTTCTCGTTTTTGTTATATTTTATGGTTATTTACAGATTTTACTATAATTATACCTGATTTAGTTCGTTTCAAAGCAACCCTGATAACATACTAGTGCACACTTTTTTGTTCTATTATTAAACAATTTAAACCATTTTGTATTACTTCTTATGTTGTGATATCTAGTACAATTAGTGGGAGGTTAAATAAATATTAAAGAGGGTAATTTAACCCTATCCATACCGGGGGGGGCTGTTTTCTCTTCTATTTTCGCTGTCATTTTTTATTGAACAATTTAAGTACAGTAAGCTCTCGTGACTTTTCCTAAAATGAAGTTTAAATACTTTTAGCGCAAAAAAATTCATCCATATACCCATGTGGATGATCATGAGTGCGGTTCCATAACCATCACCCCACATTTTCCAAAAAAAATAACAATGTTTTTTTAATCAAGTATAATCGAAATCGATTACGTATACTATGAAGGGTGGCTATTTGTGAATTAAATTTCATTGCTAAGACACAATTAATCATCAACACACTCTTTAATATTGAAATTATTATAGTAATATAGTAATTTAATATAAAATTAAAAAATTTGTAAATTTTTTCCATTAATACTAAAAAAAATTTTTTTTAATTTTTTCAATATACTTTAAAAATTAAAATTGCTGTACTTTTTTATTCTTTCAATAAATTTTAATTTTTTTTAAATTTATCTGTATATCATACTGATTTAACTATGTGGTAATTTTCATCACTATAGTACACTGCTAAAGTAGATTTCAATAGGGGGCCAAATCAGCCCCCCCCCCCGATACCTGGCTGCGTTAAATAGCCCGGTATGGATAGGGTTAAAATGCACGAAAACATGTAACAACTTAGTAAATAAAATTCTTTTTTTGGGAGTGTTAAAAATAAATAAATGCTATACAAGATAATATCTTATATATATACGAGTATTTATTAATGGGAAAAACACATTAAAATACATTTTTAAATACTATCATAAATTTAAAAATCTGAAAATTGATCATGAAATGTAATATATTTATAATATATATAATATATATACTTTATTGTCCCCACCCCCCAATACGTTAACTAGCGAATTGATTCAAATTAATTCAAGTTTAGCTAAATTCTTGCCATTGCAAATCGTTTGCATTATTTATTGTGACTTTTTCATCCATATTAAAACAATACAATTTCCCAATCAATAGGAAAAAATATCCCTAACTTTGGGATTACCAATTACATTAATAGCTGATTGACAGCTGAAATATTCCCTATCCATTTTTAGAGTTGGTAGTACATCTATTTTTATTACCATAACATGAAATTTTTGTAACTTAAAGCACGTTCAATGAATGCAATGAATGAATCAGTTGATACATTAATAATTCCTGAAAAGTATGCTTTCATGGATGAAGTATAGTGTTTAAATTTCAATCTTAAAGATTTATTTAATGAAGTATATGACTTTAAAATATATTTACACCTACCACAAAAGACAATAGTAAATGAGTTTTTTTTTAAATAGAATTACTCGCAATTAAATTATTATTTTAAAAGGATATAAATAAAATTTAAATTCAAGAATAATAAAATTTGAATGAAAATATATTCTTGCGTGATTAATCCATTCCTATAATAAATCAGTATTATTGATTATGGAAAATATTGTTTGAAGCAACGAAGGTTTCCAATATAACCTCTAGTATATAGTATTTTTATTAAATTCACAACGAAATACCTAGAATGAAATAGACGTATCAAAAAGGTTTAATTTCAGATAAAAATGCTTAATTGTTAAACATATTCTTATTTATTTTGAACCCTTTCTAAAATGGATAAAATTTGTATTAAAAATCATTAAAATATTTCCACTGGATATTGTTATACCAATTAAAGATCTGTTCGATTTTACATTTATTAAAAAATACAATTATTTTTATGCAATCTGATGGAAAAGTTTCAAAATATTTTTTAGTCAAATTAGCTTCCTGTTAGTACTTATAAAAAATGTTTCCGTTCCTTTAAATATTATTTTCAATTATTTTCCGTGACTTTTCACTCTGTTTTTCGCTCAATTTTAATATTTAAAAAAAGTTCGTTCCTTCACTATTTTAGTTAAGTATTGAATTTTTCTCTTTGTTTTCTCCTTTCAGCTATGAAACTTCCTTATCGCAGTATTATTTTTTCATCTCTCATTGTAATAGTTCTTGGATTACAGCCTTCACATAACTCCAAAGGTAAGGATACTATGTCACGTCATATCGGACAAAATAATTGCCTACACTTAGAGTTTATAAATAAACACTTTTTTATCGCTTCTTTTTTGCCCGAGCAATAAATTAAAGGAGGCCGAAAATTACTTTCTACAATATCATAAACTTCAAAGTATATTTCTACATTATTTCTATTTGTTGTTTGTTTTCCGTAATGCAAAAATAATTGAACATTATTTGCAAGTCAAGAGAAGATTTCAAACTAACATTTACAAATCATCGTTATCTCATATTTTCGTCCGATATTTTAAAACACATGTTTGTTATAGTATGACGACAAATAAGGTTTTGCGCAATAGATTGTAGAGAAAAGGAGAGAAAATCGTGTGTTTTCGAAAGACTTATAGTTCAATATAGTTAGTTGGTGGAGTTGACATGAAATTGTACAAGTTCTTGAAATATAGAAATATAATCCCTCCAACTAAACAAATCAGTAAGGATATATAATGATTAGATTGGGGCATTTCGCTCGCTAAAAAGAAAGCGACTAAACCAAATCTAGTCTTAAATAAAAAGATTATTTTGAGCTCATTTACTAAAGGACTGCACTGCTTATCTATGTTCGAACTTTCCTCCATTCATTTATAATTCACTGAAAGTCTCTCCTTCCTAGCTATTGTAGATACGAAACTGAACTGAAATATCAAAAAAGAACTTAATAATTCAACTCTTTATGCTAATATCATTTGCGTGGAACTCATATCAAATTACTATGAAAAATAATATTGACAACACTTTCTTTATAATTCCAATATTGAATCGAATTTTTTTAATGTCAGTAATATACCAAATATTGGATATAAAATTAGTTATGATTACTATCTATTTGATAATTGAGTTGGAAAAGATCATTTCGAAGCCAATTAATAATATTTAAAATGCAAAGAAGAAACTATCGAATATGTATTATGGTATCTGACTAAACTAATTTTATTCGTTTACCATTCTACAAAGTCAAAAAAAAATCTGGACAATCAGAATTTAGAATTTAACATCCATATCATCCTTAGTATGTTTTTCCTCCAGTGTTTTTATTCTGAATAAAGTTGACAAGTTAAGTCATATTTACAAAGAAGAACATCTAAATTCAGTTTCAATAAGTTCTAAATTTCATGCATGTTTTTGAATTTTAAAAATTGAATAAATGCATGTTATAAATACATTATGAAAATATAAAAATGTTAAATAATTTATTTTACACTTCCTTCCAACACTTAGTGAATTTCCGTTGAACAATAAAGATGACAAAAAAATGTGGTTGGAAAAATGGTTTGTTTTGTTTTTAAAAAGTTTTTTATTCATTCTGGAGCTATATATAGTTTACATTTACGTTTTACATTTCGCAACTTGCACCTTTTGAAGTTCCATCCGGATTAAACTCCTGCTTTACCATTTGAAATGTAAAAAATAATAATAATGCTGTCTGGTATATTATATTATAGGTTAAATATTTACTCGGATGCAAACTAAAAAAATATTGTTATTTTGTAAAGTTAGATTTTTTTTAAATTCCCTTATCGTGTTTAGGTAAATTATTGTATAATCATAAATATTATTACTTCCATATTTCAGAAATATATATCTGTTATTATAATATTCACTAATGAAATAACATTACAATTTATGAAACAGATATAATATATATTAATATCGAGATTAGAATAAATCAACTATAAAGTATTGAAGTATAAAGTATTTATTTAATTGAAATTATAAAATATTTTTTTGTAGCCCTTCCAGTTTTTCAACTAAAAAAAATAAGTATGATTTATGTAAATGTTATATAAAATGTAAAATGTAAAATGGTGACCATCTAAGGGGGTTAATCATTTATGTTTGATTAAATTTAAAAAATTAAATTTTTATAATCTTATTTAAATGTTCTAACATTTTAATTTTCTAACGAGATTTGTGTTTTTTAGAAAACTAAAGATTTTGTAACAATATCCCATTTGTTATTTTTTTTAATTTAGAATAATATAGATTGGAAATATTCCAGTAACTTTAAAAAAAATATGCTATGTAATTTTATCTTCAAAACAACCGTTTTAATTACTAATAAATATTCTACATATAAATTTGATTTAAAACTTTATTACAACTTATTTCCATAAAATTAAAAAAGTTATACCGAATAAAACTTTAATTTTTTTCTGTTTTCTACCTCCAAATTAATTCAACTTAATTATATAATTATAATTAAAAATAAAAATAAAAAAATTACTCTATGAAACATAAATAAATTAATTTTCTCTTTTGATGATTAATTAATTTTATAAAGTCTAAAAGAGACAATTTGTTTGCTCAAAATTGATAATATATTTTTGATAGTCTGCTTTGTACAATTAGTAGCTTGAAGGCCAAATAGAAATTGCTTAAATTTATAATGAAAAGGCAGCCATGGTAATACCAGATAATAAATTAAATAGAACGAAAATAACTGATAAAATATGCTTCAGTCGTTTTAAGAATGATATGTGAAGTCAAATCTGATAAAAAATAAAAAATGTCTCTATTAATCTCCCATTGTCCAAGTTAAATAATTTAGTATTTAATAAAATTACTCCGTCGTTATAATCGTTTGAAATAGATTTTTTTTAAATCCAAATTTTTATAGTATCATTTATTTGATTCTATAATTTATATATCTTTTTTCCATAATATCGAATTACACAATATAATCTTTCGCACAATAGTTCCGAATTCTGTTTTTTCGGGGTGTAACAGCGAATTTTACATGAAGCCAAAATCTTATTCAATACAATGCAGTGAATACAGAGAGCTATTTGTCAAGAATTCTTTAAAAAATTATTCATTGAAGTAGATGAGCATTGTTGACTGAATTTACTTGAGGAGTTATTTTAATTATCTAAATGCAGTTTGCATTTCGGACCTTTTTCTAAAGATGTTTTAAAATAAATAACAATTTTTGTTATCAATGTTTTGTAATTTTGCATTTATTGCATTTAACCATGATCAATATAATATTCTTTGGATAATTAGTATAAAATATCAAATCCATAATTTCAGTGATAATTTAAACAACTCTAATTTCAACGTTAATTATCGTAAAAAAATATATCGATTTAATAATTTGAAAGCAACCATACTGAGGAAATGTCATTGTTGTATAAAATCATTTCATGCAAATAATTTGTTAGTGGCCATATTGTCCCAATAAACTATCTAATTGTTAGCATATTGTGTATTTTGATACGTACATTTATCCTTATAAAAAGAGAAAAAATGCATAATAACAAAAAATTTAAGAGTTAGTATAGTTGGGAAGGCGGACAATTTAATAATATATAAATGCAATGTCTTATTAACATTCCATTTGTGTAATATGATTATACAATTTATCTGTTATATTATATTGTAAAAACATTTTAGAAACAACATACTCTACATAGAAGCCTTTATTAACTAAAGAAGAGTAACTGTAGAATAACTGTAGAATAACTGTAGAATAACTGCAGAATAACTGTAGAATAACTGCAGAATAACTGTAGAATAAATGTAGAATAACTGTAGAATAATTGTAGAATAACTGTAGAATAACTGCAGAATAACTGCAGAATAACTGTAGAATAACTGTAGAATAACTGCAGAATAACTGAAGAATAACTGTAGAATAACTGCAGAATAACTGTAGAATAAATGTAGAATAACAGTAGAATAATTGTAGAATAACTGTAGAATAACTGTAGAATAACTGTAGAATAACTGTAGAATAACTGCAGAATAACTGTAGAATAACTGTAGAATAAATATCTTTGAATTATTTCGTATAATATACGAATGTTTAATATATCGATATATTATAAGAAAAAATATATATTTGTAACCCACATAATACATTATTTTTCAAAAAATATACAATATATTATGTATAACAAAGTTTAAAAAATAATTTGTTTTGTATTGTAGTTTTTATTAGCGGTTAATTTTATCACAGAATGCGTTTTATTTTATTTTACTTTATTATATTTTTATTATGTTATACGTCTCTGTCACACTCCTCCATATTATATATTATAATTTTTAATTTTAACTATTTTTTAAAACCAATAATATTACTTTCAATATAATTACTATATAAACCTTATATGGAAACTATCATTTATAAATATCTTTTAACTGAGACCCACTAATTATAAAAAGAAAAGCAACCATTCAAATCTATTCAAAATACCAAAATTATATATATTTAAAATTAGAAAAATTATCATATCATAAAATTGTATGTTGATCTATTTTAAGCCTCGTATATGTTGTAATATATAATTATTTTTGTTGACAGTCTTTTATTAAAGTATAATTTGATACATTTCTTTTTTCATAATTATTAACATTTATGATATTATATATAATGTCATTGACATATGTTTTAATACTAAAAAATGTTCACCTGTTTTCTTTTTATATTATATATTTCATTCGATTAATTATGTTGTCAAATGTAATCATACATATGATCCTGATGGAACATTTATATTGTATGGAAATTTTCATGAAATTTAGCTAGAATGAAATTTAAATGCATCGTAATTTTTCAACTAGCGTACATAATGTTATGCTATACCAATTGTATTAAAAACATTTAAAAAAATTATCCGCAGCTGTACTAAATATTGAGAGAAAAACATTTTTGATAATTTAATTAAATGTCCACACTATAGTCCATGATTGAATAAATTATAATGGACTTTTTTACTCGAATCAGTTTATATATTTATGTGTACAGAAAACTTCGAATTCTTAAAAATAAAACGGTGTTTTAATTTTAAATGTATCTATAAAAAAATGACTTGAAAGAAATCTTAACACAAAATTATCATATTTAAATCGGTTCTATTTTAATTTTGAGAATATATAATATTACTAAATATAATATAATAATAATATACATTGCATTGATATGTAATAATTTTAAAAAACTATAAAAAAATATATAAACCACTAGGAAAAAATATTTAATTATACAAAATGAATTATTTAAATTTGTGAAGTATTCTAGCATATATATTATAATACAAAATGTATTGTTAAAAAATTATTATTTTAATATTTAATACATATGTTTATTTATATATATTGAAATAATCATGTCAGTAAATAATCCATAAATGCATCTATAAAAATATTTTTGATTAATTAATACGAAGTAATATATTATAAAAGTTTATTTCTTTTGTTGAGATAAATATAAAATAGTATTTAAAATTTAAAATAAGGCTAATTATTGGGAACTTTCTTTTGAAACTAAAATACTAGTTTCAAAATTTAACCTTTCGAAAAACTAATATTTTATCTACATTAATTTATCGATTTTCAAATAATTCAAATATTTTTTAATTTATCCTTCAGATTATGATAGTAGAGACTTTGATGATGCCATGTCCTCTGCGGCCCTCGAAGAACGACGCCTCCTTAGGGCTCATCTCCTATCCCGTCAATTCCTCCCCCAGATTCTGGCCAACAATGACAACTCAGAAGAAGAAAATATCAACCGTTACCTTGTTGGTCTTAGTCGGGCACGGACACAACAAGAAAAATACGCGCAAAAAAGGACTGATTTAGGCTGGAGGAAAAGAAGCACCTAACACAAAACGTCATAACAGCGGCCGGGTGTTAGTTTGTCCTTTTAACACCATCTAATGGTCTCCACTTTATTGGCTCTGATACGGAGCTAAAGACAATATACTACAGTTTATATATGGAACTCTCTATGCTGGCGCGTTTTCATTATATTTAGCGTGAAATTGTCAATCAAATGGAGATCTGTATATGCGTATTTTGTCTGGTATCTTAATTGTTTTCCAATACAAAATTCTTTTTGGACTACTTTTGTTTGCGTTCTACTATATTTTTACGAGTATCTTTAACTATAATTTATATTTATATACGTACAGACTTGAATTCATTCTGAGAATTTTTTCTCAGTTTACTGATGCATTTAATATGTTCACATATATATTTGAAATCGGTTTTAAATCAATTCCTTCTGATTGTCACGTTAATTAAAAATATGTTAGCTATCAAATAAATCGTATTTTTGATTTACACTTCTGCTTGAAAATTGGGAATGTTGAAAGAATAAATTTGATACAAATGAGAAAAAATGAGTTAAATTGACTCGAATATTTTATATTTTGCAATGTAATATAGATAGATACCTCAATATAATTTAATCTTGATAGCTAATGATAAGAAGAACAAACTACAAATAATTTTTAAAATTCTATTTTATTACACATATTATACACATTAGAATAATTCCTCACTGACTATTTAATTAAAAACTTTACAAAAAACTTGATTACACAAACAAATTAACGTTTAAAATATTCTTTAAATAACAATCACGACTGTACTGCATTACTTCGGTTATTCCAATTTTGAAAAAAAGGAGGTATGACACCCTGAAGATTTTTTTATTTTCCAACCACGTAGAAGAAAACCTGGTTCCGCCAAGATTACCTTTATAGCGCAGCTTAATATATAATAATATTTTCAAATAAATTTCAATTTTATTTTATTTAAACAATTTATTAATCTTCTCTACGATATAAATACTGTATTCACTGACAATAAGCGTCTGGTCACTTATTTGCCTTTATAGAATTTTTTAATCGAACATTTTTTAACTGAAGAATTTTTAATTAAACTTAGGCTTATTTTTCTGTTTTTTAAAAAAATTATCTGGATACAAATATACAAGTCGATCAATTACATTCAAGGTCACGTACTCGCTTTTGTTTTCTTCTTAAATAAAATTTTATATATTTATCTTGTCATATCTTGCCAAAAAATTATGTTAGACAAACATTCAAGTCACAGGTTATTTTATTATTCAGAAAAATTTCATTTAATTAATTTATCAGATTTCACATTCTTGAATGTATTTTTTGTTCAATTTGACGTGTAAAATGCTTTGACACCAGACGCAAATAAATTATATACAATATATAATATACGTTTAGAATTTTTTCATAGATTCACATTATCGGCCATTTGTCTAACAGTTTTAAACAATATGCTAAATGTTGGTGTATAATATTTAACTATATTTACAACTAATTATCTAATGAGTAATGTTAAAAACATGAAAGGGAAATGTAACATTTTATAAATGTTGCTTTTATGCTTTTATATCGCAATATATGAATAGCTTTATTTGTTTTAGTGTTTTGAAGATTCGGTATAAGAACTGATAGAACCTCTGCTTATAATTGTCTGAAAATAGTCAATTTTACGCAAGAGTATCATTATAAACAAATTAATCATAGTGTTACAAATTTTACATACTGACGATATTATGAACTTCAATTTCGTAGCAATTATAAAACAACACATTTTCCTATTTATATTTTAAAAGATAAATTTTTATGAAAAATTAAAAGTTTAATTGCAAAGACTAGGCAAGCATATTGATGTAAATTGATGTTTCCAAAGTAACAAATATTATTTTGAAAGTTATTCATTCTATAACTAATGTCTGTAGAAAATAGAAAATTTTGAAGACATGAAAATACATTATTTAAATTTTCGCAGACAGATTTTATTAAATTGAAGCACGTAAACAGGGTTCAATTTTATATCTGATTATGTGGACTATGTAAAAGAGAATTTATTTTATTTTGAGGTAATTAAATCAGAATTAACTTAATTGTAATAAGATTGATGTAGTGGGCGAATCCTACCATGTGTGTATATATTATGGCAAACTGAAATATTTAGAAATTAACATGAAGAATCATGATACTCGACACAATTTGATAATATTTTTTGTAAGAAATTTTCTATTAACTGTCACGATCTGTTTTAAGAATAAATTAGTCGAATAGTTTGGATAAATGTTTTCTAATATTTCTTAGATTTCTTCGATTTTATTAGTTTTTCAAAATTATACTAAATATGATTTAGTTACGAATATTTGGTTATTCTGTGGCTACTAAATTTATTTATTTATATTGATATATTGAGATAAATTTATAGATAAATAAATAAATTAATTTAACTTTTAATTCATTACTATAAGAAAAGTAAATTTAGTAACAGTCGAACTTTTAATCTTTTTAGTTTAATTTTAAAACTATATTGTTAATCACAGTTTTAATTTGTGAGTATATCCGAATTTTTGTTACTTTCGGTGACAAAGGATGATAGAAAAGTTTTAAAAGAAATATTTGAGGTAACAAAAAAGAATATCTATTTCAAGCAAAATTTAAAGTTTGTTTAATATTAGTTTTTGTACTTAGTACCATCTCAATACAAATTCACGTTTTTAGATATATTTGCATTTAGTATTCAATGGAATAGCATTCATTCTAATACCCATTCAATACTTTTATTTGTCATTTAAACATTGATACGCGATTCTTGTTCATACCTTATTTATTGTTTCGTAATATTTCTTCATAAAAATGATTTAATTTAATGATCAAGACATTTTGAAACATATGATGAAACTCTAAATCATAATTGTCTAATATAGCTGTAATTATAGTTACCTGAAAATTAAACAAATAACTATTTAACTTTTCTTGCGCCCCAAAAATGTTCGAACACAATTCACTTGGAAATCGATCTATCCTGTTTTTATTTTAAAGATAAAATGAAAATTTGTATTTTAAAGATATGTTCAAAACTATATAAACAAGTATTTCAGTATTATTATTATTATTTTTATTATTATTTATATTTAAAACTGGATAGATCGGTACAAAAAAGAAAGAACAGTTTCATATATTAATATAAATTGAGTTTCTCTTATATATTATTTAGTATATTTTTTCTTATACATTTTCAATTAGAATATTTTATGGAATGTGTTATAATTGTAATAAAAAGGTGTGGTAAATAATATATTTTAGGCGTCAACTGATTTCTAATCTGACTTAGCACATCCAATATCTGACTTAATTTACACGTCACTTCCTACTTCAACTCTACCTGAAAACTGGAAAACAGCTAAAATCTTTCCAATGGAGAAAATTAGCAACGCAAAAGCACCAGTAGACTTCAGATTAATATCTTTCCCTTCGGTGTTATCGCGAATGACAGAAAGATTAATATCCCAGAAATTTTTGTAATTACTATTAAAGGAAAATACAATGTATAATGATCATCAGCAGACTACTTTACGGGATTCAAGGATGGAAAGAGGCTTCTTTAGCAAGGAAGATCTTCAACGCCTTAGTAATTTTGTAAAGCGAAGCATCAGATATGGATTCTGCAGACCAAACACCGACTTCGAAAAACGGACCGCAACTGAAGACAATAGATTATTTAATAAGATCCTGTCCAATCCTGACCACATACTCCATCAACTGCAGACAATAGATTATGTAATAAGATCCTGTCCAATCCTGACCACGTACTCCATCAACTGCAAACAATAGATTATGTAATAAGATCCTGTCCAATCCTGACCACATACTCCATCAACTGCAGACAATAGATTATGTAATAAGATCCTGTCCAA
>JAUZNC010015794.1:0-11279 GCA_034780395.1 Vannuccia rotundouncinata | reverse complement strand
TCCTGACCACGTACTCCATCAACTGCAGACAATAGATTTCTTAATAAGATCCTGTCCAATCCTGACCACATACTCCATCAACTCCAGACAATAGATTATTTAATAAGATCCTGTCCAATCCTGACATTTCAATAATTAAAATTATTTATTACTTTAAATGTAATATAATAATATACTATTTAATATCGAAATGTATATGTTTCTTTATTATTAAAAATCATTAAACGTAGAGGGAAATATAAAGAAAATATGGAAATGTCGAGGAAGGACATGTAGCTTAAATTGTAGCTTATCCATTCTGGTAAATTTTGAAATAATACATCATAAAAAATAGACCTGATGTACCAAAAGACTTTTTTTGGTATCATGTATTGGATGACGCCACTGACTTTTCGTTTTATTTTTATTTTTAATATACAAATAAAGATCACATATAGGGCTAAAACCTTTTTCTTTTCATTATTAATCACTAATTGGTAAATTATTTTTAAAAAAACTCAAAAAAATTATTTTAAATATCGAAGCAAACAAACGTCGTGTGGATGGTCCTTTCGATTCGACTAATCGAATCGAAGCAAAAAGTCGAACCGTGTGGATCCAGATTTACAAAAATATTTTCTGATTTGTGCTAACTACGTCTAGGTTTTAATATGATTTTAAAAAACGTTGATAGCATAAATCAGAAAATAGTTTTTGTAAGAGCTAACACAATTTATGGTATATCATTTCTTTTGTGATATGAGCTAACCCACTTTTTGCCATTTTGGCTAAAAATAATATCACACTTTTTTGTTGAATATGAATGAACATTATTTATAATGACGTATCATCGAAATAAACAACCGATATAGCAGCAGTAATATCTAGCCGTATAGATATTACTGATATCTATATCACTGCTCGTATAGAAAATCGATCGATTTTATGACAATGAACAGTAAACTGGCAAACATGTTCTTATAACTGTGCACTTTGGACCATTCTCTCTAAATCTCTCAAAGTTTCTCTCTAAATTTATAAATTGGCCCCCGTGAGTAGAAATGTAGAAATTGCTTCCCATTTTAGAATACTTAAACTGATAAATCTAAGTAATGGTAATAGTAACGAAATTGATAATTTTACAATCCATGTAACTCATTTCTTTTTATGTAAACCTCGAATTTGAAGTATATTTATGTTAAAAAATGCTTTAAAATTATCGTTTTACGACAAATTTTAGATCAAAAGCTAAATAAATTTACATTTTTATTTCATTTTTTTAAATTCAGCCCATTTTTAATGTATATTGAAAAAATCTGTTGAAGTTTAGAGGTAGTTATTAGGTCTGAAGAAGAAAAAGAATTACGAAAAATTACAATTTTTGAGAGTCTATAACTAAAGATCTATAAAAGATATCAACGTGAAGTTGCGACGGCGTTATCCAACGCATATAAAATTATGTCGACATCTCTTACAGTTTTTTATGATGACTATGTCAAAAATGCCTAGTTTGTGCTTATCCTATAATACCTTCAGTGCGTAGGTTACCCTCAATTTCTATAATTAGTTCTTTAAATAAACATTGAGCTAACAACCTACATGTTTAAATGTATATTACGGTTTTTTTTATTTATTTATTTTTTATTGCTTCAAATTTGCTAATTCTAAATTTTTCACAAAATACGTATACAACACTTTTTATTAATTACATATCTAAAACTTTTAATGCTTCTATATAGTTATATAGTTATCACATTTTTATAGAAATAATAAATATATACACTTTAGGTAAAATTATAATAAATCCAATAATACCTTCCCACTCAAAATTATGTTGTCTTTTTCATCAAATGAATATTTTAATCTTTTTGTTGTGAATATATATTATAGTTATTTAAATACTTTTATAAAAATAGTTATGTAAAGGTTTACAATTACAAACTTGTGCACTAAAATTATTGGTGAACTTAAATTGCATACGCAACCTATATATAATATAGTTATTGATTCAATGGAATATGTTACATCCCTAGAAAGATATAGGGGCCGACAAAAAAGTTCGATTTTTTATAACTATTTTCAAAAATCGATAGCGCCGTTGCTAGGGATGCAATCAAAAAATGAAGGCCACATTCTCTCAAGCTATTGATGATATCTACATGCACAAAAAATGTCAAGGTCATCGTTTGCTTAGCAACCGCTCTGGATCGATTTTAAAAATGTAATTTTTCACTATATTTTTTTATATAATTTTCAATGATTTTTTAACCATTAAATCAATAACTTTTATTGATTTTTTTTCTTATAAATTATCTCCATATTCATCTCTATCACATGTCAGAATGTTTAGTTCATATATATTGATTAAAGTGGTGTAATCCTGTTTTCAAAGTACATAGTTTGTCATAATTCCTATAGGATTTATTAAAACGAACTTTTTTTGTTGACCCTATACATAGATAACTTAGTAAGTACATATTTGATTTAAAAAATTCTGCAACATTTAGTAAATTTAGTAAGCGCCACAATATAACTTGTTAAGTCCTTACTAAGTAGTTTGTAAGTACTTACAAACGCCAATTAATATATCTAAGAACGGGCTTAGTTAGTTATCCCTGCTTATTTCTAGCGACGTCGCTTTAATTTAGTTAGTTGAACCAAACTTTTTATATAAATAACCGAGTTGCAACAGGTAGGTAACTACGGGTATTAGTTCATAAAATCAAGTTACAAACTTAAATTGGTAGCCGTATTTCACTCACTATTAATATTTAATTCAATCAATAAAAATATTCGATATTATTATTGTCTAGAGGTTATATCAAGATTACCAGAAATGTTTTTTATAAACTATGAATTTGAACAAGACGTCTAATTTACAGTCAGATATGGACATTTTGTTGGGACCTTCCCTGAAAGAAATGGAATATAAAAATATAGTTTACAGCTGATAAGACTGAATTGAATGTTAAAATGATAGTGACATGATACTTTCAATTTAAATAAGTTATTTATCAAAGAAATATATGAAAAAGAAAAACTAAGGAAATATATTTTTAAAAGCAAAATACGAATTTAGGTAATTTGTGAATAGTTAAGAAAAATAATAAAACGAATTATAGAAATTAAAATTTCAAATATTGTATTATTAAAAATTTAAAATATACATTAAAAGCAATTATAATTAGTGAGATAATAAATAAACTTGACTCTTGATACAAATTCTACAGAAAAATTAAATATATAATTATGCTCAAGACGTCTACAAATATTTCTTGTCTTAAAGTTATGGGGATACTATATCATAGTGAACGACAATTGATTCTGCAGATCGTGAATACATTGATTCAACATCTCTGACAAATCACAAAGTGTTCTTACTTATTTCGGGTATTGACAGTAACATATGCATCTGTTATCTCACAATAATATTAGAAGCTTATATTGATGAAAGGTGTAATGAAGAAATTTTAGGTCTGAATCAAGTGTTATGTTATATTATTTAAAGTATATCGGTATGTGTCATGACATCAGACTGAGTTATAGTACATTAAAATAATTCTTTAGCCTATCAAGTAATTAAATCAGCTTAACAAATTTTGCGCAAAAATTAAAATACGATTATTTTTAACTTGTCGTAAAGGGTTTTTATTATTTAAATTAATTTGTATAATCCTTTTTGTTATTATTTTTCTTTTACTTTGTACATGTATGATTGCCAAACCAATTTATATCATCAAGGCGTTATTTTAGAATCTTCAAGTTTCATCCGTGAGTGACCTCAAGTCCTGTGCCGAATGAATTAAGAAGGAAATATACGGAGAAGAAATTTTCAAAGGGTCAAGTTGATTGCACTAATGACAAAGAAATTGTTTTTTGGATTTAGTTTTCAAAAACATTTGACATTCACAGAATGCCTCGTTGCAGAATAGAAATAATGTTTTTTAACGAATTATTTAAAAAGTTAATTTTCATAAAGAGACATTCTCAATTAAAATAAAAAATTATTAAATTATATTGTGAAGGGATTTTATAGCGATGGTTATTTTACGAATTTTATCATCTGACATAAAAAGAAAAAAGAAATATGTGACTAATGAAAATATTTGTTAAAATCCATGATAAAATTATATATTTTTTTATATAAACTTTTCATATATGAAATATGTATACTATACTATAATATAATAAATTTGTTATTATATTTCCTAATCAACATGGTTAGTTTTAACTCAGATTGCAGGTTTCAAATTTAAATTTATTTAAAATATTTATTTCATGCTACACGGACACATTCAGCAATATTTAAATTCTATAATTGTGGAGTAGAATTTCCATAGAAAATTCAGTTTCCTTTCGTCCTACGGGGTGTAGACAATTGAAAAAACTTCGTTTTGTAAAATCTACACTTTGTACTCAGGTTAGAAGTTGCTCTTGATAATTTTATCAAAGATGAATTTATTAAGGCAAATTTCTGTATATAATTTCAGATTAATGAAGTCATTAAAAAAGTCATATTAATACTATGGTTACAAATGTTTTAGCTGTACAATTTTAGTAAATTAATTTTAGCGGTTCTCTTGTTATAGATATAACGCCGACTTAGTATTAAGTGAGAAGTGTCGCGAATATAAAATGGAAGGAAGTTATATAGCGCCCAGTAGTGTCTCTTTTATACAAGGATGTTTACATCAGATAAAAGGGCCCAATGCGGTATATTCCCAACTATAAATAAAATGAGAATAATAAATAAACTCGTAAAAAGGAATATTTTCCTTGTTAAATGTATTAAGTAAACTTCAGTTTATAGAAAAATATTTCAGAAAGCTATTTTCTCAAATGCGTTGGCATAGATGCATAAGCCTATACCTTCGTCTGCCTGGTTTAAGAAATCAATTATTCTTTATTTGTGAGAAGCGGAATTCAACTATTGTCTCCAAAATAAAAGTAAATTTATTGATGAGGTAAACACCCTAAAGAGCTATAGTGAACATCATCTTTCTTCATTATTGGAAACATTATTATGCTGTACATTTATACATGGCTAGAATTTCGTGAGATACTGGTTGCCGTATGATTACTAATAAAGCACAGATGGCCGGTGATAGCGGCTTGCGGTATAATATATTATTTTGTGAAATTGTCGTGTGATAATTGTATAAACTACATTTACAAATTAAGATAATTAATTAAAATCAAATTTTTCCGTGTGAATTTGTCCGCTTGAAATATCATTGTTTTCAATTATTGGTTATGAATATTTTGATAAATAATAATATTTTATCACTTTATAAAATAAGCATAAGGGTATTTTTTGTTGATACATTTTGTGAAAATATTTCTAAAATATACGTATATTTCTTAAATATGTGTCTTGTTACTAGAAAATGAACTTTTTTATTTTCAATTCATTGAAATCAACACTATTTTTGTATATATGAAATTTTAAATATTTCATTTAAACTTGACCATTTTGCACAATTATATATGTCAATATTGTGAACTTCAAATAACGAAAGTTTTAAATTCAATTGGTACGTGTATTTTGGAAATGATGACATAAATGATATTGGTTATGTTTTCTATATAGTTACGATGATCGTAAAAAGACAATAAAATGAATAGATTTAGCTTAATTACATCTTGATGAATGTTTGTTTGCAAATATCTTTTAAGGTCATAGAACTTAAGGCGTGATTGAACTGTAAATAAAACCGAAATATAAGTACAATAATAATAGACGCAGATGAAAAGATGGTTATTGCATTATTTACTTTGTTTTTTTTAATAAAGCATGGTGGATTTTTTTATTAGATAAAATATTAAAATAAAAATTGTTGGTTAGTTGCAACTATCAATAACAAACAGTCATCTAACTCCGTCATCTACAAAGTATACCGAGCAAATTTGCACTACCTCAGTAAGACAATTCCATGATAAAACATTATTTACATCAATTTGAAGATCGAGGTTCCTTCACGCGAATGATTCCAGCTGTTTGAAGGTGTGAATAGCCATAAGAAAAGGTAACCGAAACTGTGAAATCGCTTTATAAAATAGAAATGAAAAACGCCCACACGTTACGTAAATGTAAAAGATTAGGAGTTAGTTATATTGACTAAAAACCAAGTGGCGGCGGAACACCCTGACATAGTATTTCATTTTATTCAAAGCGCGTTTTATTTCAATTCGTATTTTAATAAAATTAAAAATTAAATGTTCATATACTTCCAAAGTTGTTTACATTAAATAATAATATTAAATATTCTGTTAAAAAGTTTATATTTGAATAATTAAGACACTATAATAATCAGAGTACACTATGATAATAATTGTGTTCACACAATGGGATATATGAAAATTGACAGTCCAACAAATAATAAATTTATTTGATATTGATATTGATCAAGAGGAAATAATGAGAAAAGCTTGATCAGGTAGACCAATAACTATCCCAGCTGATGATAATCTCCCCAAGCACCATAGAACGTTTCACAATGGAATCTTAGAAATATAGAGTCCCTTGTGTTACAAATGGGTCATAAGTCTTCGTGACAGACGAAGTATAAGATCCATAAAAAAACACACATGCATGGGACAAAAAGGGTTTGTGCATTCAGTGAAGTCAACTTATTCAAAGTCCCTAATTTATTTTTAGATTTTACATGATGGTGAATTTGTAAATGCTTGTTTCTGCATGAGAGTTAATTGTAAAATATGATTACGCCCGATCCAGTGTTGCTATTGCAATTTATCAAGGGTTGGGACAACAACATGTTACACCCCTCCCTATTAATTATAGACAATAATCTTATGGACAGATTCCGATTCCGAAATTTTAATATTTTTAAATTCGACCAAAAATTTAATAGCTCTCATGAAGTCTGTGGCAATTTGTATTTATTTTGGAATCCCTTAAGACGATGCTATTTGAAGGCCATTGAGGCTAATGGTGAATTAAGTAAAAAAAATTGTACATTTCAAATGATTCAGAATATTTGTTGTAATAGAATTTATATATTTATTTTAAAAAGATAGGTTTTTTAAGTCCACTATATAATGAGTGTCTATAGCTATAGGAGTAAATATTAAGAACATATTGAAGTTAATTCGACGATAAATGGGACGCTGACAGGTTTCAGAAATTATTTTTAAAACAGTCATTTATTCGGAGAGAAATAAATTTACGTTAACTTGTTTGTTTCTACTAAAAGAGCATTTATAATTTATTTCAAAATCTCAACATATTAACAACTTCAAGATTGAACTTTTTATTTAAAAGGTTTTGAAGCATGCATTAATTGTATTGATAAGTATTTTTCAACAAGGTTATGCATTATTAATGAAAATAAAAACTTTTTAATAGTATATAGAATGCAAACTGAACAATATTAAAAGAATATTTATAAAAATTAGTTGGTAGTTCCTATACTAGTTCCTATCCTATACAGGAGGTTGCTGACAAAATATATTAGAGTTTATAATACGAATTGTATATTTATAGATGTGAACTTAAAAAACATTAAAAATGAAACGTTTTTTTATTGTAAAATTTAAATTCTTAAACAAAAGTGCTCTTTTACCAGTATGGCCGAACCACTTTGCAAACCACTTTGGTGTGATCGTCTTTGAACACATTTATTTCAGAATCTTTACAATATACTCAATATTCAATTCATATCTTTTAATATATTTTTAATATTTTCATGATATCGTTAAAATAAGACTATTAGGTTTTTATAAGACTATTTGTATAAAAGCCTACCGCTATTGCATTTTACCTGTATTCTCAATATGTTAGTGGCATATTTCCCATTTTTTAGATATTAGAAGAGGACATTTTTTGTATTATTAATCATATTACTAACAGTAATAAAAATAAATCTATTTAAAAAAATAGATATTCTAAATTTATTTGTTTACATATGTACTGACTATTTTGAAATTATTTAGAGTAGAGGGTTATAAAAATCCATAACAAGCTTTTTTGAATGTGCTTGATTTTTTTGGTAATTCGTAAATTTTATTTCAAAATCATAAAACATTTTCTTAATGTCTTACTTTCTATTTACGAAAAAAATTAACTTACTGAAATGATTCAAACTTAAGAATTTATAAATTGGATATTAAGTCATATATTTGTAAATAATTGTATAAAAAGAGAGTAATATACCAATTTCTATTATATACAAGGAAGGCAAAATATCAGAAAATATTTCTAAATTGTTTTTTTATTACAATAAACTGATCAGACATCTAATATATATAACTAATAATAATCGCTCGTTAATAATCCCAATAATCAAAAGTGTCTTATAATATTCGTTTATTAAAAATGAAGATATACCAGGTTCACACACTTATTTATGTTTTTTTTAATTACAACAATATATACATTATTCAGATGCATCTCCACGGTAATAGAGAATTAGCGTCAAAATCGAATGATGTAAAATAATTTACAGTGAAAATTCCATATATTTTATTAATAATAATAATCTCTATTTAGTAAAAATTAAATACGCACCATTTTAAAAACTATTTGAATTTTTTGGAATTTTTATAATTTTATTAATTTTTAATACAATTGAATGCGTAGTTACTGGGAGGTTATGATTTAGTTTCATGGAGTATATTTGTTCTTAAAATTATAAATAACGTAAAAAATATTTGTGATTTTACACGGGGTTATATTGTATGAGTGTAAAGGCATATAGTTTAAAATTACCACTTACAGTAGAATATAAGAAGCATGGTTCATGTAAAAAAAAGCACCTTTTTGACGATTTTGGCCACTCGAAATTTGAAATTTGGGAATCGTACATAAAATTTACATAAAAGCGAACATTTATTAACCTGAAATGTTTGGTTTATTTATAGTATAGCGACAAAATGTAATATATTAATATAGGAATTAATAAATTGTTGATAAAACATTGATTGGATATTGTTAATCGCTGTGGTGTTTTTTTGTTTTCTAAATAAAAAGCAAAATAAATTTTTAACAAACGAATTTATTTTTACATCATAGAAGTTTTACATCTATCAGGCTAGGTAATATAAATGAATAAACAAATACACAAATTTGATAATTATATGAATATGAATCAATATAGATTGCTTAAATAGAAAATAGCTCGCTGAAAAAAAACTAATACAGAATGCTAAAACAAACTATATTAATATGATCAAAAATAAAAAAAATAACTAATAAACTTCTAGAATAAACACAATAACGATTAAATACACAATTGTAAATTTGTAATTATGAATAATATTTTGGTCTTCGTTAATTGTTCGTTCATATACTGGCACGTGGGAACGTTTTCAATGTTGGGGGGGGGGGGGGCACCGGTCAACCTCCAGTCGCCCCATAGCGAGTGGAGCTTACACCCGCGTAGCGGAAAATTGTGAAAAATAGTGCTCTAAAATGCATTTAAAGGCCTCTAAAATCATTATTACGATTTTATTGTACAATTATTGGGGGGGCCAAAACATACTCTGGCCCCCCCACTCCGACTCTTGGGGGGGCACGTGCCACCACGGCCCTCACGGCTCCTAGTGCGTGAATTTCTATATTATAGCTTATGAAAAATCTAATTATATCCATATGGACTAACAAAACTAACAAAATGGTTTTATCCCTTGGTCTAAAAGTTTATTCTTTGTTAGTCTATGCGATTATATATATCAATAATCTGTAAATACAACAACGATTAACGATACCGTTATAAATCATAAATCATATAATATATAAAGAATCAATCTACATATAATATTGTTTTTCAATAAATAGTTTTCTTACAAAGTATAAAAAACTTCGCCATCCGGTCAGAATGGATTTCTTTGTCTTCAAACTAAAAAAAATTATAGATTTCTTCTTAATATATAACTATATATATAATAATAATGTTAAAGGAAAATTATTTTTAGAGATCATATTTTATGCAATTATGTATTTTCTCTGCCTAACTTCATATAAAAATAAGTTATATTAATGCCATAAAGGGTAAAAAGGGGCTCAGTTTTATTAAAAATGATTTGTGTTTAAGAGCTAACAGAGTTTCAAAGAAAGGAAAAACATTTTGCAAACTATAGATTTGGATTTCCAAGAAATGTGACTTCAATTGATGAACTAGGCGAAAAATCAAGGACAGATTTTAATTATTATAATAAAATTTACCAATACTTGGTTTCGAATTGGTTTCGAAATTTAAATTGTTTCAATCTGTAGTAGTGAAAGTTTATTCCCCTTCAATGCTAATTCTATCAGAACTACATTAACGATCCATTTAATCAATCCTTATGCAGTATTTTGCATTTCAGAAACTCATTATTTAGTGGACATTATATACTGCCTGTGTTACAAATAATAGTTATATTGTAACGATTAAAACATGGAAACTAAAAAAATTGTATATCCAGTTTGCAAAATGTTGAAATAGTTTTTCTTTCCTTGAAGTTTTGTTAGCTCTTCAAAACATAATTATAATTAAATATAAACTAACTCGACAAAGACAACACAATTTCTATAAAATATAGGATCAAAGAGGGCACAAAACCAATCGCTGCCACATTCGATCTTGCCCAGAACATCTGTCCAACCAGCTGGTGCGCGTCGAAGGAGAGGTTACCTCGACAACATTTTAAATAAACTGAAATTATCTTTCAATTGTTAGAAATAATATTGTGAATTTAGGAAATTCCATATTTCTACAACCCTATTTCTTTTTATAAATGCGCTGTCTGTTTTGAAATTGAAAGTTGACATGTGTGTGTAATAAAAATCCATAATTAAAACTTTTTCGAATGTGTTTGAATTAATTTGGTAATTCATAAAATTTTATTTCAAAATCATGAACCAGTTTCTTAAATGTCCCACTTACTATTTAAAAACAAGTTTAGTTTTCCGAAATGATTTACGAAACTGACTAAATATTATAATTATAAATACAAATATCCTATACTTGTGTTTATCGTTTAATCATTAATATTATTTAAAATATAATATATCATCTTATACATTCTAATTATATAATAACAAGTTATAAACGACATCCAATTAGAAGTTATAACGTCATAAATTGTATCGGAAGTTGGAGCTATAAAATGAAATTCAAACTCAATCTTATAGTTCGTAAACAGTCTTTATCTAATTAAAATGCATGCAAAAGAGATATGGCTCCAATTTACATTCTTTTTAGACGTTTTTGGATTCATTTCAAATGTTATTTTCTTAGTTACAATGATAAAAGAAAAGGTAGAATCGCGAATCACAACCCTGCTTCTTCGACATCAGA
>JAUZNC010015783.1:0-12446 GCA_034780395.1 Vannuccia rotundouncinata | reverse complement strand
ATCACGTAGTGTATTGCACATAAATCACGTAGTGTATTGCACGTAAATCACGTAGTGTATTGCACGTAAATCACGTAGTGTATTTCCCGTAATTCAAAAAAGAATATATTGTATTCTCAATAATTGGTTCAATATTTTCATTTACTACATAATAGAAATCATTGAAATTGACAGCATATTTATGAATATTTTACTTATTCGCTTTTTGAATAGTTTTACTTTTTGTTAAACTTTTTTCATGTAATTCACAATAGAAAAGCTTATTTAGTAAGTGGAAGAGACGCATTGTGGACTGCATTTAATCCAAAGGGGAACATTTATATGTAAATATAATTTAGTTGTTTATATTTATAAAACTATTTTTAATTAATACAGTTGAAAGAGTTATGGACCACCTGTACTTTAAGAAATGTGGCGGATTTGAACATTTCAAATCTAAATCTAAGAAAACTTTTTACAGGTCTCCAATGTTGCAATAATATTTATAACTATTATAAACGGTTTAGAAAACATTTTCTTTTAACTTGGGTGTTAAAGATCCATGAAATAAAAACATGTTTCAGACACCAATGCTGGGCATTATGATAATTTGGAATAACTAACGAGGACTATATGAATACCAGGACGCTCAAATACGCTTTCAGTTTTATTCAGCAAACAGGCCGATTATTTTCTGCTGTAAAAGGATTAAAGGATATATAAAACATGGACCTCCACCATCAGAACGTATTCATATTGATTTCCATCATTACCCAATGATATTGATTTGTCAGATACATCAATAAATGAAACGAAAAGGTGGCTTGATTTTCAAACTAAATCAATAACAATAGAGATTTAAGTATTAATACTAGAATGTTATTGATTTCTGAATAATACTTGTAGCCTATCTTTTCTACAACTTCCATTAATTTATAAAGATCCCTTGGGGAAGGAATTGTAACTTGTCAAAGCTGTAGCAAAAAACTTGACGATGATAATAATACATGAAATATGGTCGATGTTATCAAAATAGAAAAAAATGAATTAAAAGCAATTTAATTTGTAAAAGTTTTAATTTAGGCTGCATTAATTTCATAAAATGGAAGATTTCTGTGATACGAGTTTCTAAGCTAGAATTAGTAAAGTTAAAATTGGAAATAACTTACCTTTACTTTTCTTATAAGAATAATTTTTAAAATTAATATTGTCTTCTATATAATTGAAAGTAGTTATGAAGTTAGATTTTTCCAAACCAGATTTAAAAGTTTTAGCAAAATATTTCCATTTAGAGTGATAATATATGTTTAGATGCCTCCAATGTTTGTGAGTAACCAACTGCTTTAGAACAAGGACCAAGACGTTCTCCAAGTTGTCATATTCAGCGTCCTGTGGACAAAATGAGGTCACCGACGTCTTCGGTGCAATGTTGTTGAGGAGAAAGCAGAAGGATGTTCGGACTGAGGCCACAAGGTGACAGGTGTTGTCCTTATCTCCAAGATACTCGGAGAGTTCAAATATCTTGCTAATGGATGAAAGGGAATAGGCAATTGTTTTTTCGGGATAAAGTTGAGTTAAATGACGTCCATTTTCTTTGACTGTCGTGTTCCAATTAACGAGATTAAGATTGTAAAAGTCTGACGTGTCAGTCACTATGCAGTAATTCAAAGTTTGTGAATGCGCAAACATTTGAACATTTAAAATGAAGAAAATATTGACACAGAAGGAGAAATATTCCATCTTCCAGATCAGACGTTTAGTATTAAAAATCAAATTTTTGTCTTCACTCGAATAGAACGACTTAAATATAATATTTTGTCTATCTAAAACGAGTTTCTCTTTAATAATGATAGTTGCAAAGGAGGCTCATAATTGGTCTTTAATGGATACAGCCTTTATAATATGCGACAATTAAAATATAGCGTGATACGCATTAGTGATAGATAATTGCTCTCAGGGACGATTCTTTGCTTCAAAAAATCCTTTCAGTAACGACATTATTACGACTCTCAGCTACAATATCTCTTTCTTTACATCGTAAATTAGTTTCAAATATAAAAGAAACTCATAGAATATGTCTGCAATATTAATAGTGATTTATATAGAATGAGAGAAGCATCTTCGAGTTCCAATCATGTGAATAAATAAGAATATATGTCTGTAATTCATTCCCTCACAAAAAACAAATATATGTGGATATATATCTGTCGGGGTTGTTGGTGCATCGTGACAATTTCAAAATAACAAACAAATGGTAGTTAAAGTAGTCTTTAGCTGATAAAACTAGTGCATAAGTCCAGTTTTACTAGTGCATAAGTCCAGTTTTACTAGTGTATAAGTCAAGTTTTACTAGTGTATAACTTAGTCCGTTTTACTAGTTGCAAAAGTCCAGTTTTACTAGTGTATAAGTCCAGTTTTAATAGTGTATAAGTCAAGTTTTACTAGTGTATAACTTAGTCAGTTTTACTAGTTGCAAAAGTCCAGTCTTACTAGTGTATAAGTCCAGTTCTGCTAGTGTATAAGTCAAGTTTTACTAGTGTATAACTTAGTTAGTTTTACTAGTTGCAAAAGTCCAGTTTTACTAGTGTATAACTTAGTCAGTTTTACTAGTTGCAAAAGTCCTGTTTTACTAGTGTATAACTTAGTCAGTTTTACTAGTTGCAAAAGTCCAGTTTTACTAGTGTATAAGTCCAGTTTTACTAGTGTATAAGTCAAGTTTTACTAGTGTATAACTTAGTCAGTTTTACTAGTTGCAAAAGTCCTGTTTTACTAGTATATAACTTAGTCAGTTTTACTAGTTGCAAAAGTCCAGTTTTACTAGTGTATAAGTCCAGTTTTACTAGTGTATAAGTCAGGTTTTACTAGTGTATAACTTAGTCAGTTTTACTAGTTGCAAAAGTCCAGTTTTACTAGTGTATAAGTCCAGTTTTGCTAGTGTATAAGTCAAGTTTTACTAGTGTATAACTTAGTCAGTTTTACTAGTTGCAAAAGTCCAGTTTTACTAGTGTATAAGTCGAGTTTTACTAGTGTATAACTTAGTCAGTTTTACTAGTTGCAAAAGTCCAGTTTTACTAGTGTATAAGTCCTGTTTTGCTAGTGTATAAGTCAAGTTTTACTAGTGTATAACTTAGTCAGTTTTACTAGTGTATAACTTAGTCAGTTTTACTAGTGCATAATTCAAGTTTTACTAGTGTTTAAGTCAAGTTTTACTAGTGTATAATTCAAGTTTTACTAGTGTATAAGTCAAGTTTTACTAGTGTATAAGTCAAGTTTTACTAGTGTATAAGTCAAGTTTTACTAGTGTATAACTTAGTCAGTTTTACTAGTGTATAAGTCAAATTTTCTAGTGTATAACTTAGTCAGTTTTACTAGTTGCAAAAGTCTAGTTTTACTAGTTGCAAAAGTCCAGTTTAACTAGTTGCAAAAGTCCAGTTTTACTAGTGTATAATTCAAGTTTTACTAGTGTATAAGTCCAGTTTTACTAGTGTATAAGTCAAGTTTTACTAGTGTATAACTTAGTCAGTTTTACTAGTTGCAAAAGTCTAGTTTTACTAGTGTATAATTCAAGTTTTACTAGTGTTTAAGTCCAGTTATATTAGTGTAGATGTCAATGTTTTGTCTAAATTAATTGATATCAATACAAATTTCTGGTGATTTCCAATATTTGCGTTATAATTGATTTTAATGGAAGTAATTTTATCATTTCAATATATTTATTTTTGTTTGTCATCTCTTTAATTTGAGTTCAAATTATTATAAATTAACATAATTCATTAAAATTCTATATTTATATATTAGAGAATGTGATATCGCAACGCGCCTACAATTAATAAAATATGGTAAAATCAAAGATTAGTAACAGTTGCGCTAATATGGAGTTTTTAGACTATCACAGGGATTTTCCTCTTTTCAAAATAACTTTTATTTACATATTATACAAATTGTTTTGACATAACGATGAACTATGCGGTTTTGTTGCTACTATCTTCAAATTCAACCACAGACAATTGAGGGATTATTTGAACCTTTGTAGCATGCAGATGGTACCTTTATTCGAAAAAAGTTCGAAAAAGTTGTTCGCATATTCAGTGCTACCAAAATTTATCCTGATAATTGATTGCCTTCCTAAAAATTTTATCAATCTAATCTAAATCTACTGTTTGCGTCATAAGCTCTCAATAATCATAGTTTAAAATATGTTTTATGCAAGTTTTTAGAAAGAACACCCAATCTATACAACACATCTTTCTATTATCAGCTATTACTGTTTCAGATTGCTTCTATATTAGATTATTGAAAGCCAAAATGGCAAAATGTGGGCTAGCTAAACCTTAAAATAAATTTAAAAGAAAATTAATGTCAGTTCGATTTCAATTAAACATTATTTTGTACATCAACATTTTGTTTTTCCACTATATGGTAAGATTTTGAAATGCAAAATACTACTTAGGTATTGAGTGATGAAGTTTCTCGTCGAATGTATAATTATCATTTTGTAAACTGAATAAAAAGGAGTTTTTAGTTTCAAAGTTACCATCATTACAATTAGACCATTCGTTGTTATTTTGAACAAAGCCAGTTATGTCCACTATGTGATGAAATTCCGAAAGGCGAAATACTGTCTAGGTATTGATTAAATGAATCGGCTATAATGTAGTCCTAGAAATAATTACCTCTGAATGGGGATAAACTTTGCTCAGATTGAAATAATTTAAATGTGGAGACCAATTCTTGTATTGGTAAATGATAGAATAATTGTTAACATCTGTTTCCGAAGCGAGTAAATTAAATTTTCCGAGTATCATAATGTACTTTACCAATTCATGTATGTCATTTTTTCTTCGTGGTAGATAATAAAGTACCCGTTATGTACCAATTGTGGAAAGAATAATATAATATAGTATAAATAAATGGTATATAAATGCATACACTTTATAGATATTGATATAGATAATGCTTTCAAAATAAAAATCAATACTATTGCCTTTGTTTTACTATTTGTTATTATTAAAAGAATTAATACATAAAGTTTTGTCAATGACACAATGTAGTCCATTGAAAATTAAGTCCATAACGTATAAAGTCCTCTTTAATACTCTATCCGCAAACCTTTATCTATTACTACTTATTTTTGAATACGACGAAATTATCAAACATTTTAATTAAATTATTTTAGAGTTAATTTTTTACTTTTACAATAATTATGAATGCCCAGTCTTCATATATCCCACAATTTTATTAAATCATATATATTTACCAAAATCGGTTGAAGTTCAGGGGTAGTTATTGGTCTGAAGAAAAGGAAATACGAAAAATGCCGATTTTTGTCAGTCTATAACTAAAGATCTATAAAAGATATCAACGTGAATACTGATAGAGTTGCATATAACATATTTCGACACCTCTTACGGTTTTTTATGATGACTATGACAAAAAGGAATAGTTTGTGTTTATGCTATAATACCTACAGTGCGTAGGTTGCCCTCAAGTTCTCAAACACTGAGCTAATCTAGTCATTACAATTTAATATTAGCATTTAGAACTCTACATATCCATGATATACATTCTGATTTAATTTATTAAAAATTATTTGAATACTTTGTTTCATGCAACGATTTTCCTGCTCATTCTGATCGACGTAACACTACTGCCATAAAATGAATGGCCAAGGCCCTGCCACTGACCATATTTTAAACAATGAGGTTTCCGCGTGGATGTTAAATGGTCGCCTTATTCAACCACCTTTAAGAACCACTCGGTTCAGGAATTCGTTCATCCCTTTTACCATATATCCTTAAAAAATAATACTATCATAGACTAACTCTGTATATCACTCAGTATCATTTTGCATTATTAATTATTTTTTTTTTCTTCCATTTCACATGTATATATAGCACTACAAAACTTTTAACATTATCATAACCTGTAATTTTATGTTTCACATGTAAACTAGCCCCTTCGATTCCCATTTGGTGCCTTTGGTTGTTAAAATATACATTTATTATTGTTAATACCTTATGATTAATATTTAAAACTATAGGTAATGTCAAAAATTAATTATATTGATAATCGAATAAAATTTTGTTCTCATTATTTTTAAATACTGCTAATTTAACTAATTTTATAATATACCTTAAATATTGTAAATGTGAGTTCTAATTTATGTTTGGATTTCCTGATTGTTAGTCATGTCGTTTAAAACCTTCAAGATACTAAGTACTACTCAAATACGAATCTGTGAAAAATTTTTATCAAAATCTATCAATGCTTTCGAGTTCTTATTGGGCTTCCGAAAACTGAGGAAGAATTCTTCCAAAACACCACAATTGGAAGGGCTGTAACTTTGTAGAGCTTTGACGGATTAACGTAATTTGCAACAGGATATTGCTGTATATCAAAGAATAAATTGCGAGCGACAAGAACCCTCACTCTATGCTAAAAGAGCTAAAAAACTGGAAACTATTTTAATCTATATTTATAAATCTATAATATATCTAAATCAATAATCAATACGAAATTCATAGGAGTTATTAATGCATTTATTATTAATATAAGCTCTAAACTTTCCATTGATAACTACTGACTATGATCTGTCCATAGTTAGTAGTGTGTAAATTAAGTTGCCAACTATTTTTTAGAGTGAGGGTTCTTGTCGCTCGGTTTATATTCTTTGGTGTATATGGGGCATTTAATTATATATTACAGGTTTCGAGATTATTGTTTGAATATTTCTAGAGTTGCGGACTTTCAGAAACTACCCCATTTCAGGTATCATATATAGCCTTAGAGCATAGACACTCTTAGCTGGTGAGAGTTAACTGCCTATTAACTGCCTATATTACCATGCGAAGGCTTAGATATTTGTTTAGTATTTAAAAATATTGTAACAAAATCAATTAAATTACTACACACAAATCAATAGTTTAAATCAATATCATATTTTGTATTATCTTTAAATTGTGTCAAGTTAGAAAACGCAATCAATGATAAGGATAACGATCGATATTTGTTACAATTTGAATGATAAATATTCTTGTCTTTAAATGATTTAAATAACTTAGATAGATAATAAAATAATGTCAAGATCCAATATTTTAACGGTTAAACCGTTAAGATTAAGCATTAACCTTTTATACGACGAAATTTAATATTGTCCCAATGAAACAGTCGCCTATTGTTTTGAAGAATTCATCGAGAAAGCGTGGTAAGATGTTATGTATGTTATATTTGGGGAGAATGTATCGGTCCTATTCATCTAGAGAATAAAACGGTTTCTGTAGAAATTCTTTAATTTAATAAATTGGGTCGTAGTCCTTGGCATTATGAGCATAGAGAAATGATTATGGTGTTGTCAACTTGTACATTTGTACATGATTTGCGAATTCAGAACAAAGCAATCAGTTATAAAACTGCGGTATTTGAAAATGCATGACAATGCAAAGTTAAGGTTTATTTATTGAACCAAAGAACCTATAATTTCTATACCATGCAGTTTATGGTCAGGGAAAACATTGAACTGTTAAATATACCAAGTTTCTGAATGATTTATTGGAAAACATTGGCACACGAGATGGCTCAATACCTGAAGATACTCTGCAATTCAGCAACTGACAATGACGACTCATGATTATCTCTACCAGATTGTTTGCTTTGTGAATAAAGTATTTAATTTTTGTCAAAAACGATCAGCCTATATACCGATTTGCTATTCAGAATAATATTTCATCTTCGAAATGGATCAGTTCCATAATAGCGCTCATTTAAATATTGTAATACAATGTTTTGAATATCATTTATACACTTTTTAACTAAAGAAAAGTTTATAATTATTACAAACTCACCTTTAACTTCCATCAACGATAGACTCAATAATTCACTTCTGCTCATATTTCCATTACTCAAAAGAAATATTTCCACATTAAACTTTTCTTCAAATAAAGCAAACTTTAAAGTTTTCGCAAAATGTTGCCATGGTCCATCAAACAGAATCGTCATATTTCGCCACATTTTAAATTTCAAAAAATTCTTCATTATCGGAATTAATGCGAATTCCCAAGTTTGGACTTCAATCTCTCCTGGACAGAATAGAGCAATTGGAACTTTCTCCTTTTGTAAATGAAACATGGCACAAAACTCAGTTCTTAAGGCGCCAATTGCAACATTTTGGAATGCATCAGCCAGTATGTAAGGACCAAGGTCAACTTTTTGATCAATATAAATCATGTGATACGTCTGAATACTTGCGTTATATTCTCGTTGAAAGAATTCAACGCTTTCTTTGGAAGTTTGTATAAAATTTGTGATGTTGGAATTATAAAAATCCGAATTATCCGTTAGAATAGTTAAATTGATGTGTTGAGAAAATGTGAATTCAATCTTCAATATCATAATGATGCGAAATATACCAACCCACGGGAGGTCCATAGTTATTGTGGAATGTATAACTCGAAATATAGACAGTCAACTTCTCAGTTTTATTTTAAAAGAAAAACATTTAGCAAAGTGTGCAAAAAATAATAGCGTGTTGCCTATTTATTCCTCAAATAATTGTCATCTTGAAAAAGCAGTAGTCATTTGAACTCTGCGCTAATTATAATGTTGTAGATAAAATGACAGGAATGAACGACTACCTATACATCACATACATATTTCTCTGTCTTTTATACAAAATTGTTACATTTGTAAATGATTGTATTTTTTCAGCAGCTAATTGTACCTTTGCTATGAGAGTAGTTTTGCAAAATATCTTTTTGAACAGATATTATGTCTATAGGTAAAAAATTGTTTGATTACAGTGTTTTTCTTATCTCGTTCAAGTTTACTTTGTATTTTTCTCATAATTTTAATTCAACATTGTTGTAAAGTAAGTTAAAACATTCAGTTCTCTCAAAAACATCACATTTTACTACATAGGTATTTTTCTGTTTTATGACCAATAGTTGACAGTATATCTAAAGAGTACCCATTAAAATTGTAAGCTAGCATTTGTAAATTGCACATGTTCTCCTAGTATGATGTAAAAACTTATCAAAATTAATCGCTAATTATAAACTATACAATAAAACTAAATTTAATTAAATTATAAAAGAAAAATACCAACACTAGTTTTCAGGAAATATCTTCAGATAAGAATTACAAAATATTTAAGAATATCTAAAAACGCGCGCGTTCCTTCTATAAACTTCTTTATTGAACGGTAAACTAAAATAAGAATACAAGGAGAACAATTACACAATTAGTACACTATTAATTTGATTTTAATAAGTACATAGGATAATTACTAATTATATTCCATTTTATATCGAATTAAGTACTCTAAATGTTTTACTAAATCTTTAGTTAGGTACTCAAAGGTTACGATGATAAATATTAATGAATAGTGTTTAACGTATCATATTAAACTAATGAAGGTATGAATTACTTTACAAAAACATAATATAACAAAGTATTAAACTTCTAGAAGAATACTACATAAACAGAAAATATTACAAGAAATATCAAATCTGTCTACACACTCCGTACGGTGTAAATATCCACAGAGTTTTAACTTTATCTAACAATCTAAAATATATATAACTAATTTAAGTGAACGAAAACTATGTTGCGTAATACACTCTAAACATATTGCTTAATTAACTATATACTATAAACTTAATACTTATTATAAACTTATCAACTATATACATGAATTGAAACAAATTATAGGTACACAAGGCGAACACCTACCATACTACTACTGATTTAAGATGCTTCAATCTTTTTAAACATTTGATCCTTTCATGACAACTATTTTAATCGATATAATTACAAAAGTTTCCAATAAAGGTTTCATGGTGATATTTCACGGCAATATTCTTGCAAACAAAATTAATACACCGTTATATAATTGAGCTTTATAATTTATATGAGCTGCTTCCTGGATTGACAATTTGAAAGCGAACGATTAATTCCGTTTCTTCAGTATATTATTGACTTTATATAAATCAACTGTAGCGATGTATAATGTGTTTTTGTTCACCATTCACCCCCCACACCGATAATTAACTTAGTCAAGTGGCTTCTCAATTAAATTGTAAAGAAAGACAGTTTTTGACATAAGTCCGCATTCTATAAACAAATAAAATGAAATGTATTAAGTCAAATACTCGTATATTATCTAGCATAAAAATGTTCAATATGTAAGTATCAATTGAGAAAGTAATCTATCTGCTAAATACAAAATGGAGGACTGCGCCTGAGAAAAATACTAAATAAAATAAATACAAGACAAATAAATTTAAAATCTGAAACACTGTTTTCTATTTCCCCGCAACCATTATTAGGTAAACACAATTGTTTTGAACAGCTTTCTTCTTTTGTGATGTATTGTATTATAATATAGTATTGTTATCTATACTACTGTTAGAATATCTTAGTAGTATGCTATTAATAAATAACAATAAAGATCAAATTACTGAAAATTTCAATATTGAAATTCTAATTTATACATAGTAATGAAAAAATTAAATTATTGTTTACTGATCCCATTCAGGAGAAATCGATAATAGAGAACATTTTCTATGAACGATTTCTTCTAGTGGTGAGGATTTCAATCGTGGATTGGTCAAAAGGTCACATTTGTCCTTGAGCTAAAATAATCAAAAATAAACAGACAAATAAGATAATTCGATAAAAAATATCCTTAGAAAAGAAAAGAGAGAATGACAAAGAAGGTCATTTAAGGTCATTTTATTGCTAATTAAGGTCATCTGTCACCTGTTTCACCAACAATAGAAGAATGTCCTCCGTTTTATTGCTAGAATCGATCAGATCGCTGTCTCCATAATCACTAGTCTCCTGAACGTCAGGACACTCTGGAGGTCTTTCCTGAACGTCAGGACACTCTGGAGGTCTTTCCTGAACGTCAGGACACTCTGGAGGTCTTTCCTGAACGTCAGGACACTCTGGATGTCTTTCCTGAACGTCAGGACAGTCTGGATGTCTTCTCGAAGCAGTGGTCAGCTGTGATGGATCACCGTCATTTATCTGCCGAAGTAACCACGAAATTACAGAACCATAAGCGTTTGCTACCGAGCTGGATGGATTATCTGAAGGTGAAGAAAATCGTAAAACTAAAGGAAAAAGAAAGGTTCTATTTGCAAGATTACTCGTTACGTCTCCGGGAAGAATTCTTCCTGATTCCTGAGAACATCGAGCCAAGCGTAAAGAGAGTTCTCGATTTTTGGCTAACTCTTCTTCGAAAGCAACTTTGTATGCAACTTCTTCAAAGCTTAACTCTTTCTTTTGCTGAATTTAATTTGAGAACAATGTTTACACTTATCGATTTAGATATTATTGAGTTGTCTTACTCCTCCGCAATGCTGGAACATTCTTCGCCTATTGACCGGATCACTCAAGAACGAAGTCTGTGTCACGTGGCTGTCTGCGGGGAACTCTAATGCAAAACAGAACAAAAAATCGTCACCACATTTCTTATTGTCAATATCGCAAAGGTTTCTACCAGGTCTCTCCCCATTCAGTCGAGCCTGCCTCTTCTTCCGCTCTTCCAGTTCGGCTTTCAGCGATCGATTTTCACCACAAATGCTGCACAGAAAATGCAGTCAAAAGAGGAACTTTAGAAGTGTTCAATAAGTCGATCAACAAGTCCCAATCACCAAATAAAGGAAACCACCGAGAAAGCAAACCAGAATCACACTATTTAGACAAATGAATATAATTTAAAAAGTTGATAGAACCATTTCATTTCTCTTTAATTGCTTTGCATTATCACCTATCAAATCTTGAGGACCAAGTCTCCTGACTGTCCAAAAGAATACTTTGAGTGTGATGAAGATCGCTTTGAAGACGACGAATCTCCTGATGCACAATAAATTATTGAATCAATATTTCAATAATAAAATAATCAACTGTGAATAAACTCAGAACCCCCCCCCCCACCCATTATAAATGTGTACTCGCGCAATTATTTCTGCAGACATTTATTAGGTTACATTCAGTGTCTTAAAGTGAGTTAAAATTAGATAACAGCTGTTCTACGCCAAATGTTCTCAACAGCATGGCCCAGAACTAACCGCGGGTTCCCCATAACAAATAATACTGTGTACTCTAATACGCCGATTATTCTACGTTGAGCAACGGTATTTCTATCCGCTCAGCTTGAATATATCGCGTTCTCGCAACTTTGTTTTGAAAAATCTGGATTTGCGAGTTGCGTCTGCGGAAGGTTTATGAAACGCTTTGCGATCTGCAACAAAAAGATTTTCGTTTGCGAAAGCTTCATGAAACTGCCCCTGAATTATCAAAACAATCAGAAAGAGAAAGATGGGTGAGTAACACCATAGATCAACACCATGGCCTTCCTGAAATCCACATTTGACCAAACTACACTGAACAGATCACTAGATGTTCCATGGATCACAAACCACACTGCACAGATCACTAGATGTTCTATGGATCACAAACCACAC
>JAUZNC010015782.1:55414-70844 GCA_034780395.1 Vannuccia rotundouncinata | reverse complement strand
CTGTATTTTGCTGCTGCTTCTTTCTTTTCTCATGCCTTATATTGTCAAATCCCTTGATTTCCAGTCTGGCTAATAAAACCTTACTTACTTACTTACAACAATATGAGTGCACATAGTAGAAAGATTTTGCATTAGAAATCATATATAGATATGTTATTGTAATATCTATGAATTAATTACACAGTTTCAATTCAACAGTGATATCATTACATTCAATTGTTAATTATAGATAAAATCAACTGTAGATATTTGATTAAAATTTAATCTGAAAATCTGGAACAAGCACATGTATTCCATTGAAAATGACAAAGAAAGATAAGCCCTCTCACCTGCCTATATATATATTTTTAATTGAAAACAATAAAAATTTAATATTTCTGCTTCCTTGCAAAAATTATGAAAAGATTAGCAGGTCCTCCTAGAATTATAATTTTGACAAATTAATCACATGGTGCAGCATAATTGCAGCTGGTGGCAACACTACATATGCCTCCTGCTTGTGGAAGTAAGCCACATAATTTGCTGTATAATATGTTGTAAATCGCTTCATTTTTTTTGCAAAGTAAGAGCAAAAATTTGTTGGAGGTTATTTTTACCTAAAATGCATATGGGTGTTTAAAATATCAAATTACAATTATGACATTTTGCTTCATTCCTAAATTCCAAGAAAAAAACTAACCTCCTATATATGTATAAGACACACACTTAACATAAATATTTTAAAAATGTGCTTTGTAAATTAAATGTGACAAAAATATTGGCAACTCTAGACTATTATTCTCACTCCAGTAGCAGTATGGTCATTTTTTCCAGACTGAAGATGCTCTAATTACTAAAATATTAATTGCAATACTGTTAGCATCTGTTCAGGAAGCATAAACCAATATCAGGGTTCTTTCTTTTTTAAAGAATTCATTCCTGTTTTATAAATATAGGTATCTTCTCAAAAAAAAATTCTAGGGAATGCTAGTGAAAAAGGTAAACTTTTATTTTATATTGTTTTTCTTGTGGTGAGAGCCCTCCAATATGTTTGGGAAATACATTTGAAAAACCTTAATTTAAACACTGAATATGTTAGGCACAATTTACCAATCTGCACTAAATATTAATATGTACTGTGCAAATTACCAATTGATTTCAAAAAATCAAAATTATATACAAGCACTTAAATATAATAAAATATTTAATACTAAAGCAATACAATTTTTTATTTCTTTAATTCATATATATAAGCAGTGGAATTTACAACAGTGATGTGTAAATTATTTAATAAAACAAATTCAATAAATTTATATATTATGTATATATTTCAATCATTTGGAATCACCATCACATTTAGCATAGTGTCCAAGGGCAAAGCAATGTCAATCTGGTCCTTGGCAATGTTGGCAGTGTAGCATATGAATTAGACAATGAGCACAGAATAACAGTAACAATTAAATATTGTAATAATAACACACAAACAATAGTTTTTTTCCTCTTGCTTAGTATTTAGAGTTACCAAGAAAGACTGGTAAACCCCACATAGCTAACAAAAACAATGATAGACTTGAACTACTTGATCAGTCATAACAGAGCATAACATAAATATGCAACCACCTTTTAATGCAGTTCTAAGTACATCATGCAAAAAGTGTTGTACTTGTAACAGTGCAGGGTGAGGGCTGTATGTTTTACATTTAATAACTTTATAAATGTAGTAAAATCACCTAGCAGTTCTATTTAATGTTATTAACAAAAATTCACATAATTAATAAGTACATAATTTGCAAAGACTGAGACTGCATGGCACAGAAGATCTACAGAAGATCCCGCTAAAACATTGCAACAACTATAAAGATTGGTTCCCAAAGAATAGAACATGTGCCTTAGCAGTTTATCAAAAATTTAATTGACTGTTTTTTTAAGATATCTCTAGATGTAGTTCTTGAAGCATATGGAGGCCCTACCAACTACTGAAGGACCAATAACCTTCATTCTTCCCTCCCTTGCTAAGAAAAACAAAAACAGTGCTATTTAAGGCTAGTACTTTATTACTGATAAAAAAATGTTTAAAAAATAAAAATACAATTTTAAAAAATAAAATCTTTTTCTTTGTAACTAGAAAATTATCAAATTTTATTAAGTTCAGTATATGTAGAGTAGGAAATATCTATTGGTGCAAATGCATCAATAGACCAAATGGAGCTCTAAGCAATTAAACAAAAACATGTTTTTATTTGTAAAACTGCAGCACAGGCAGGTATAGTGTGTTTTTCTCTAGTAGGTTTAAACCTGATGGCAGCCCAGCAAGCCCTCTGGACTTTTAAGGTTGGCACACACTACATGTGGCTCCTCCTAATCCACAACTGGTAATACAATAATTATTTTTAAATTAAACATAAAACAGTTCAATGCACAAAAATAATATGTAAATTAGTAATTTGCAGTGCATATTAGGAATTAGCACATATTGGTAAAATGCACCAAAAATATATAATATACTGTATAAAATGGCAAATTCACATGACTGCATTACACAACTTTTGAACTTAAGACATTTTAGTCTTTTCCTGATTGTATACTGGATATATCCTCCAAGGGCTATATATGGGGCATTAAGCCAGGCTGATTTAAGTTTTTTTTGGATTCATTGGTAAGTTGGTAAATGTTTGTAAACTTTAAATTACAAAAAATTACAAGTAATACCTTTTATCATTTTTTAAATCAAAACAATTTTAATTATTTGTACATAAAGCATGGCAAAATATATTTAATAATATATTATATTTGGATGTTTAAATATTAATTTGACATAGACAGCCTACTATAGAAAATCTATGAATAAAGAAACCAAATCAATCTTATTAAAATTATATATTTACTAGTTAAGACTCTTACCTAATTCTCCTTTTGATGCTGAAACATCTGTATCATTATTCGATCTTGAAATTTTTGCTTCCGACGCCATGCTGAATCTTTGTTGCTTCAAAAAATTTAAAAATGGATACTAGAACTTATGAGTTTAAACAATAAAATTACATTTAACGTTATTTATAATTATAGTTAACGGAATACAGTTGAGCTTAAATTTCTATGCAGTTGAGAGTGTCATTGAGTCAAATAATTTAATTTTCATATATATGTAGATAAATTTTAAAAATATGAAGTATTATTTCTGTATAGTATAGACAAGTATTTGTAAACATTTAATACAAATATCAACAATCGAAATAAAATATAAGAAAAACATATATTCTGTATATTATACAGCATATCGAATATGTACAACTATAAATAAACAGCAATAATTTATTAATCAAATGGCTTTATTTATATTTTTTTTAAATATTAATGTTATTTTATTTAGTGCTATAATAATTCTTCTAAGTTGAATTGAAAGTATTATAATTTATTTTATTTATTCATTGGTATATATATAGATTGTAACGGTTAGTCTCTGCTAATTCATTTATTGCTCTACATATAATCACAGCTATAGAAACATTTCTGAATCACTGAAATTTTTAGTTTGATGTTGTCGGAAGTAAGATTGAAATTGATTTTTCCTGACAAATTTTAGAGCGTAAATAATATACATTATTTATATAGACCGTGAAACTAATTGAAAAGGTGTTTTTAAGATGGTTTGATCAATTCTTATGATATATTTTAAGAGTATGTGTCAATAAAATTATAAATATTCATCAAACCCTCATAAAAGCCAAACGAAAAATTATAGGTAATACCCTATACCTAATTGAAATCCAATTGTAGGAATAATGGAATCCGCAGTAGATAAATAAATTTTAAAGGTCAATAATGTGTGTCACATTGTTTTCAAAGGTTTTTAAAGTTAGAATTCTAGAAATACTAATAATAAATTTTGTTCTTCAGTAAATAACCAGAATTTATAACTATTGAACATAGATTATTTATAATTTGTTTAGTTTCAATTAAAAAAATTGTTATGCTAGTTGTTTTACTAACGGTTTACAAAAAAATTCAATTTGGACTTAATTTTGGGTAATATAATTTAAAATGCAGTTCTCAGATCAACAATGATACTATTTACCTTATATCAAAATTATTTCATATTAAACTCATAAGAGGATTATTGCCAAACTTGATAAAAAAAATTAAGAGAATTAATAATCTGAAAATGGACTCATTCGCAACAAATTTTCAATCAATACCATAAATTTTTAAAGATAACTTTAAGCAAAAAAAGGTTACCCATTTGCAAATTATACGCCAATAATTACTAAATTTCTCCAATTCCGCTCTATTTTTTTAAATTGCAGAATTTTCCATTTACACCTAATACGAACAAATGGACTTTTAAACTATTTCTGCAGATGATAAAAAATGTATTTTAAATGCGTACATAGTAAGAAAAATACAGAGGCAATATATAAGAAAAAACGATGTATATTTTAAATACTATATTGAAAATTTAGACAATTACATAAACAAACAATGTATATATATCAAAGCTACTGCTGTTTTTAAAAAATATTTCGTCTTAATTATTGATTAAATTTAAATTCTATTACACTAAATGATAATGTGGTTATGGGTATTGAAGATAATAACTCTACTAAATATTAACAAAAAATCCATGATTTATGTCTAAAAACCGCCAACAACGAAAGTCCCAGGAACCCGACTGTAGCCAACCCAACTACGTCGACCAATACATTCCCCAACGAAGAACCAGAAGCCGACTTCTAGGCAAACACATGTGTTTAAGAGAGCTTCCTGAAATTGAATATGTAAAATAAAATATAGATTTAGATTAAAAGATACTATACTACATAAAATTAAAATTTTATAATTTCACAAAAAAAAACATTTTGTCAAAATTTTCTACTTTTAATTTGTATATTTCCATTTTTATTATTAATATCTAATCATAACATATAACACTATTAATTTCACGTTAGAATGTTCATATGTACAAATGACAAGGTCTATATATATAATGTTGTTTAGTTTTCAATTACTTTGCTCATATGCGACGTCTTTTTCTAGAGCAACTGTCAACTGTTTAGGAGTAAATTCAGGAATGTTCTCAGAAAAAAATGAGAAATATCCTCATGAGTCAACTGGTTTCTGTGGCCTTCTAGTCTACATGAGATGAACTGATCGCACAAATTCACATCCGGAGAGAATATGCGGTCTGTCTCAACAGGCACACAATATGTGGCCTGAGATTATAGTTTTTAAGGCACATATTTTCTGGTAAAATAGGATAGCTTGTTATCTCAGGAAATCTTTCAGATTTCTAAAAATAGTATGTTATACCTTTCTGAATCAATACTTTCATTCCTAGACAATTTTTCCAAATAATAGCTGCCTTCCATAAATACGATAATAAAAATGAACTTCCTCTCCATTGTGGATCTTCTATATATCGATTTGTTTTTCAGATCACACTAAGACAAATTATTTGAATTATTAATAATAAAAAGATGGTGATTTGATCACATTTTTGGGATACATCTTATATATGATCCAGCCTAAATTACCCTTCTAGACTAAATACAATGATTCAATATTTAGCATATATAAGTCAATTATATGTTTCACAATTGTAAGTAGGAAAAATTGTAACATTCAAAATCAAAAAAATAATAAAATCCAGAAAAAATAAGAGGTCAGGATTCATAATAATATATCCTTATAGTGAAAATAAACAAAGATGACTTACTAAAGTAATGATTACTATTTATATATTATTTTATCACACTATATATTTAAGTTTACCTTTGTAGTGACATTTTTCCATTTGTTGGACATCGCTGCTGATCGAAGCTTGATGATTTCACTTTTAATTGCAGGCAAATCTGCTGGTGTTGGAGGCTTTAGTTCAACCTTTGCATAACTCCAGAATTTTGTCAAACGAGGTTTCAATGCAGGGATTGCAGCTAAAATAATCATAAATGAGAAAAAAGTTATATTACAGTTTTAAAAGTATACACAGGGTTAAAAAATTACTCTATATTGTAGTTTGGTTATTCCTGGCATTTTTAACAAGTATGTATATCAGTAAAAATTTCGAAATCATAATTAATCAAAATAGAGAAAATTTGATACTATAATGGGATGTGTCATATATTGAAAATAATTTGAACAATTAAACAAACTTTTTTTTACCTATGCTGCCTACTAATTACTTTAAATAATATTTTTTATTTCACATCAATGTCCATAGAAACCTTCAAATTTAAGATCATCTTAATCTTGAATTTACACAACACCAATTACATTCCTTACTTACTGCTTGAAGCCAAATGACCAAGGAGATTTTTTCTCGGTGTTTTATTTGATTTTTTTTTAATTATGGTAAGTTGGACCCGGAAATATAATTATAAAACAATGAAATGGGTATGTTGAAACACATAAAACTGTTAGACTATATATAGGAATAATTAAATTAATTTGTTCAGTTTAACCTTATTTTGTATTGCAAATAAGATATGTGTAAAAACTATGTTATATGATATATATTCAAATATATACCCACTTATATTACAAAAATATAGTGATCTAATTATTCAAAGAAATATAGCCAGAAAAAGCTAACTATATGTGGAAATATGTAAACCAATCATAGCTCAGTAATATCTATCCAAAAATGAACTTTGGCTGTAAGAGCATTCCAAAAATAGCTGTAATCCAATTTTTTCTATACCCTAAAGACATTCCTTACCCCTTACCACCAGATATTGTGAAATATAATGCCACACACACATAGTTTATTGCTACTATGAATTTCCTATTTTGTTGTTTTAGGTAGCATAATAAAGCATCTGGCTATCTTCCTTGGGTACACATTGGACCCAAGTCACTGGTTGGATGGACTTGCTAGCAATGTATATCTTTTGGAGTGCTATATAAATACAAACAAATTATTAGTATCTTAGGGTGATACTGGGACCCATGTCATATGATGATAATATAGAAAATGTTTCATTTCTGAAGCTACTATGGAATTACACAAATTTTTTGGCAGTGGAACCAATTGAAACATAAATCACACCTACATGATTCCTAAGAAATTTCATCCAAAAATTTTTCCTGACTTTTCTAGACATTTAAAAAAATTTAAGATCTTAATTTACTGGGGTCTTGTGCCACAATTGTTAAGAAGTATAAAAAAAGGATTCAAAAGTATGATTTTTAAATACTATATTTCAGCTAAAATTACAAAAAATAAGTACAATATAAGTATAAATATATTATAGTATCTATGACTATGGTAGTAATAGTATGTAGTTATGTTTTTTTTCACTGCACTTTTTTTAATAGGATGTCTGAAAACTTCTTGTTTGCAGAATCAATTATTTGTTGAGCTGCTTTGCCCCCTGTCAGGTCTCCTCCTGCCAAGGCCTTTTGGAGATCCTCAGAGGCTGAGATAAGCAATTGTTGACTAATTTAGAAATATAACTTTCTGTTCAACTTGACAGGATCAAGACAACAGAGATCCTTTAAAATAGTGTTCTTTAGAGGCAAATGTGATGCTAAGTATTTTGCACCAGACAAAAAAAAACTAGGTCACATCCTTCCAGAAAGAAAGTCTTTTACATTTTCACTAAAGCACCCCAGGAACCAACACCAAGTTGAAAATCCTTTTGTTTCAGCCAGTTGGTTTTGTCATCAAAATTGATAGAAAGCAGCTTTGATCCACAAGCATTGTCAACAAAATCTGGAAGAAGAAACCTTTTTAAGAATGACTTGAAAAGATTTGTGAGAGAGTGGTACAAAGAATGCACTAAAGGTCTTTCTTTCTGAAATATGGTCAGGAAAGATTGAAAATCAGATGTTACTGAGATAATAAATTCCAGTCTGGTCTCAAGACAAGAATTTTGCAACACATATACAATCCATTTGTACTGATATTTTTGAAAAATGTATAAAAATGTCTAATATATTTTAAGAAAATGGTAATAATTTTTTTTAATATATATATTTTCTGAAAAAGTATGATAAATTGAAAATATCTAAGAATATGCTGGAAAAGTATGACAGTATAATATTTTATGAAAAAGTATTAAAGTATGGTGCACATGAGGACAGTAATATGATTTTTTTGTAAAGTAAATAATATGTAAAAATTTTTTTTAAGCTTTATTTCTGAATGCATTAAAATCCTAAAATATTAAGTTATATTTTTTAATACAATGTGTATATAAATAGCCAGATATTTTTAAAAATTGTTACATTATATATATATATTTCTTATTAATTTTTTTAATAAAAATTAGATGATATCAGACAATATTGTAAAACAGTAAATATATTTTTACCAAGTTTTCCAGAAGCATAGGAACCATGCACTAGGACCATAAATATCACTAGGACATGTTGGGATGTTAAATACCTATTTTTTGGGACATTTAATACTTACCACTCCATCCCATCCCAGGAACATTTTTGAGATGGGACATTTATTTAATATTACCTATAATACATATTTCAATGAGATTTTGGTTTGAAAATCACTTAGAAAAATCTTCATAATTGATTTTGAAATATAAGAAAAGTAATTAATTAATATAAATATATTTAAATAAATGTAAATTGTATGTGCTGAAAATGATTTTCAACATTTTGATCTATAATATAATAAAATGTTGCATTTTTTTTGTAGATAATATCAAATGAAAGAATTTCCTAAAGAATTTGATTAGTCAAATAAAATCTGCTATAAAATAAAAAAATATAGAAGGAATTAAATTTTAAATGCAGTCCAGTGGCAGTGTTATTGTAGTCTCTATGATTTCCTCTGCCACTGCAATGTATAGAAAGCTGTAAATTATCTTCATAAAAGACATTTATAATGTATGTCCATTTACAGATTTAGTATATTTATACTACATACTATTCGGTTGTATGTACATTAATTACTTTCACTATTTGGACTTTTATAAAAATATGGAAATATTGGATAATAAAATCAATAGAAAGCTTTAAACCAACTTATTTCTAGACCCAAGACCTGGCAGAGCCAGGTCTACCTCACCTTTAACACTGTCTTTGTGTTTAATTAAAATTTATTGCATGTCCAAATAGTTCAAAATCATTTTTGGCAAATATAATTGGTTTTTATATGCCAAAATTTTTGGCACATATCACCAACCTTAAATAAATTTCAATTATATATTTTTTATTTTATAAATGCAGACCTAAAGATTACATCAAATTGAAATTTATGTAGTCAGCATAGCCTATAAACAAGGCTGCAATTGTAATGGAATGCAGGTTGGCCTATTGTTGCTAAGCACTAACAATTTATAGATTTTAAAGATTGCAATATGCATTTTTCCTGACTTTAATATATTTTTCCTAATGGTTATAAATCCTGTAATTATAGAAGAATAACCTGAGCATTCTGTATTCCAAGTTTTTTGTATACTAGAATGAATAATGGACATTTTAGCAGTGCTAGTGTGGTCTAAAATAATCTTTATTAAAATGGTTTAGACAAAAAGTATCCAAAATGAAGATTAACTCTTAAAACCCATAAAGCCCTCTCTTTTATGCAGAAACCAAAAATAAAAAATTCACAGGAAAAAACAAAAAAATGGTAGTAACAACTTTATTGCAGGCCACCACAGTACTGTTTTAGCCTTTTCATAATCTTTGAAATATAAAATTCTTGACTGCATGCAGGATATATCCCCCCATGGAATGCAGGCTGGTGCAGTAAAATTATTTTTAGTCAGTATATTATTATATATGTTTTGATTTATTATTAGGCAATATAGATATAGACTAGGGCTATAATTCCAAATCATAAGAAAAGCCACTTTAAATTAATTAGTAAAACTTAACTTATTAAAATTATATTTATTTTTTAATTTAACACGAAACTGCATGTGTATCCAGATTTTTTTGAAACTATATTTGTCTCTAAGTTTATTAAAAATGTCATAAATTGTTATTGCTTGAGTAAAAAAATTCGATAAAACAGTTCCTTAAATAATATAAAAATGCCCCTTTATTTTCATAAATTAGAAAACCGCTTCAAACAAATCCCATTATTTGAAAGTTGAATATTAGGTAGAGACTATAATCGATAACCAATTTCAGAATTGGCCCAATATACTAACTTTTAAACACAAAAATCTGTGTTTTTCCGGCCAATCGTTGCACTTGAGCAGCCATTATTGTGTGAAACTAAAACGTTATTAAAAATTGCGCGTGACTTACAGTTGAGCATTTAAAAACAAACGTTAAAAGATAACAACTAAAATTGCATGATTTAATTGTAAATAAAAAAACTTATATTATGACCTTAAGTAATATTTACTATTTATATAATTCTATTAAAACAAATTAATATATACTGTATACACCAAAACGGTCATTTATTGGAAAATATTTCAAAGATTATATGATAGAGCTACAGCGACTTTTGTGTATTTTATCAAAAATTCGGCAGTTGTAGCATTCAGCCAACATTGTACTGTTTCTCTTAGTAATGCTCAAAAGTGTTTTTGAATTTTCCAAATACATTTCGGTAACCTGAATTGGTTCTATTTGTAAAAAGTGTTATAAAAAGTTTCATAGAAGATGCACTAAGAAAATAAAGGAAACTGTATATTAGAATGGGATTATTCTAAAAATAAAATGGTTTTTAAAAAGGGTTCAAACATTACGCGATGTCCTTAGTTGTTTCACTTTATTTCATGCATTATGCAAAAAAGACATATATCCCCAAAATTAAATGAACAATAATTAATTAAACAGATTATTGAGTAAGGTTAATCTAATTCGAATCAAACTAAATTTGGATGAATAAATTATAAGACAAGTCCTTTAATTCAATATGAAGATGAATACATCGAAAACCATTAAGTATCGAAAACCACCCGGTTTATCATAAACATAAAACGGTCGAAGACATTTTAAAAATATATGGAGATATATTGTGTTCAGTAGGGAAATTATATTTTATAATATTAAATATTATAAGAATAACTTTCTATCAACTATTCTTATCAATTAATATATATATCAACCATAAAAATGAAGTATAGATGTTTTGATTAATTTTCCTTTTCGTATAACTTTTATAGCAAAATATTGAGTAGTTAAAAAAATATATTTGTAACCACATACTTCATATAAATATTGTACAAAGTTATTTCTTAAATGAATAGGAATTATTTAAATAGATAATTATAATCTATTCTTTAATCTATAACCATTCTTGTAATTAATTGATCTAGAGTATACAGTTAGTATATGCCAACATTACAAAATCAGTTTCATTGAAACCAACATAAAATCAAAGGAGCACAATTAAATGCATAAAAAAGTTATTGGTTTTGACCCATAGCGGAACTACGATTAACAGCAGGGTTTACAGCACTTCAGAGAATTCATCAAAATTTGGAGCTGTACTATTTCTTGACGAGTTGTACTGGAAAAGGAATCAATGATCTTGCTAACCAGAGTTTTAATAGTTGATTCAGGTGTTCCAGGTTTATCTTGCCACGGAAAACTTAAGAGAAAGGCGACGACCAAAAGCTCCAAATAGATTTCACTATCGAGTTCTTCACCGACAAAACTTTTATTAGCTTGTAAAGATCGAAACCACCCATCTGATTTTATTTGCGCATAACCAGAGAAACTTTCATTGACGATTTGTCCAAGAACACAGGAATGTAACTCTTTGACAATACTTATACGATCAGCTTGTTGCTGCTCATTCTTGGGATCACCGACGGTCAGAAATGTAAGGAAGAATGTTTCCGGTGGATGAATCGAAAGCATTTCAAGGAATCCCTTAACTGCAATCTAAAATGTAATAAAATTATAGTAGAGTTGTAGAAAGCATGGATTGTCTTGAAGCCTTACCTGCAAAGTGATCTCACTATTCGTCTGCATCGCTAACCACTTTTGCCATTCACCGAGAAAGTTGGGCTGACCCAAACTTTCGTCATGCTTCGCAAACAAAGCTCCAATCTGGTTCGTAACATTAAAAAGACAGAGCTGGCTCGTTGAATCCTTTCTGTCGATTTCTAAGTATCCGCGAGACTTCCCAGTAACACCATCAATTCGTTGCATAGCCTTCCAGAGGTTCTCTAGGCGTACCCAATGTGATGGATACTTAAACCGGGCCGTCTCCATGAGCAGGACAAGCTCTTGATCCTGGTGGTATCCACCAATGGGAGCGAAGTGGCCATCCCCTGTCTGCCCGAAAGCTTTACGGGAATAGCTGGCAACGAGGATGGACTTCTCCTGGTGACAGCAGTCCTTTACCCGGTTCTTGAAGATTGTGAAATCAGCGGTGTCGTCAACACGAGTTAGATTTATCTAAAAAGAAAGGGTCGAAAATATACTGATTTAAATTTAAAATACGTACGACAATAATTCTAAAATGATTCAAGGGGAAAACATAAACATTTTCTAAATAATCTTATAAATAAATGGAAAAAATGAATACCTTCAAACCATTACATCTTGCTAAACAGACAAATTCTTCTAGAGTAATGCCATGTGCTTTGATTGTCTCTATAGGGGTACAACAATTCAACATATCCTCTTGATACCAACGCCAGACCCCCTTCCACACCCTGCCTGGATCTACTCCCAACGCATTCAGTGTCATCACAAGAGCGGCCAAGCCACAGAACGCCGGTTCATCCTGAGTTCGGAGTTGTGACGCCAGACGAAAGTAGCCATCCATATAATCAGAATTGAGAGCTTCGCGAAAAATTTTCTTTCCTTCTTCAGAAGCGAAGGCTATGGAGGTATCCGGTAGGGTACGCCGGAAGAATTGCATATCTATTCAAGGTAATCTCTATATATACATAGAAAAAGGTAACACAAATAAAAAACTGAAAAATGGTGAAACGAATTGAGTGAGTAGAAGCGAGACTCTTTGGATTATTTAAATGTGATTAGTAAAAACATTTTCTTTAAATTAAGAAAGACCTTTTCAAAATTTGTTATATTTTGAATGTTGCCTTCATCAGGAATCCTTTCAATTATTTTAGTATTATTGTACCAGTAAGTAAAACTGTTCTATTTGTAAATTTTAAAAGGGATATAAATTATCCAAATTGACAAAAGTGAGAATCATATTCACAGTTGGAAATTAAAAAAAACGTTTCTCAGCTTTCATGGAGATTTTCGAACATAAATTTTTATTGGTTTCTATTTTTTAAATAATAAATAAATAATTTTTAAAGCAATAAAATGCTTCTAAATATATATACATATTTGAATAATATAATGGTACCTATACACAGTGTTAAAAGGTATATAATATTACTTAGAACCTTTTACTTTAGAACACAAACTACTAGAATTTAATTTTTGATCACACTTATTAAATAAGAAGTTTTATACAACATTCAATTTGGCAAAATATTCACCGTAATTAATCAAAATTAAATTCAAATCCGAAAAAAAGGTCATAATTTAGTGACCCACATATAAATGATATTGAATTGATTATAACCATTATAGTGCGGTTTCATGTCATCACGCGCGCTATTGATGTGAAAATTGATTTTTTGCAGTTTCTGATAGATTTAGGTCTCAGCAATGCAAAAATGGTGGGGTACAAATTTTGAGACCCCTGGAACCATTATTATCTCCCCCGGACCAATCTTAGGCCCTGGCTTCTGCACCAAAATTAGAGTTCCTAATATTGAACCGATTTTGGTGTCCTATTGATGGTTCTGAATTCATATCAGACAAAATAGACATAGCTGCAAAATTTTGAATCTCAAGGTCTTTACTAGAATTTCAGGCTCACTAGATGGTCTCATGGACCAATAAAAATCGATTATTTTCAATATTGAACACACTTTTACCTGGTTGACACAGGACTGCCGTTAATAATTAATAAATACTTTAAAGTATTAATAATTAATTAAGACTGCCATTAATAATAATTTAAGATTAGATGTTAGATTTAAAAACATCTGATTGGGTGGTCATGGATTCTGAGTACCTGTAACCAAGTGGACGTTGACAAAATTACTAATTTGATTATTTCAAGCGAGAAAATAACTAACTTCATAGAAAATCGTAAAAATAACTATTTAATCATCGATTTTGATTTGTTCTGAGGCCATCTGGTGAGCCTAAACCCCAGCAAACTTCAACATGTTGATACTATTCTGTCTGATATGAATTCAGAACCATCAAAAACTTACAACAGGTTACCACAATTGTCAAAATTGGATCAATATTAGGAACTCTAATTTTGGTGTAAAGTCCGGCCTAAGATCGGTCCGGGGCCAATAAAAATGGGTTACAGGGGTCTGAAAATTTGTACCCCACCAATTTTCAATTGCTGAGACCTAAACCCATCAGGAACTGCCAAAAAATCAATTTGCATCGCACTCGAAATACTTAATTATAACAAATCAACCAAATTTAATCAAAATTATTGAACTAAATCAAAGACAAAAAAGTACTTAGCAAACTGAGTAGTTTAATGATCACAAAGTCTGAAATTTTACAGTAGATTAGACAACAAATTTGGAGATTACCAGGAAAGTAAAATCCGAATGTGTGGTACAATTGTACGTAATTATCCTGTATAGAAAAGACACCTGTCTGATTATAATTTGGACAGTATACCAACACAATAGCTGAGAGAAATGAAACAACCAACCTAGCCAAAAAGTTCAAAGCTGATAGACCTATTATGTAAAATTAAAATCCAAACCAAGTTATGAAGAAAGTTCTAAGTGGTTAAAAACCAAACGTCAAAATTTTATTCCATACCTTTTGAGCAAAACTTTAAAATTATTATCACACAAGTAAGAAGATGACCTAATTTTATAAAAGTGCAAATAGTAAAGAATCTAACCATTAACCAACATTTTAAAATGAAGCTGCGCATATTCAGAAAACAGCAAGCAGGCAGGCAGAGGATTGGGACATTTTTTACTCAAAACCATAATGTATGATATACAATAGTACGAAAGGCAATGTACAGTAAAACACACGAGCCAAGAAGAATGATAATATTGTATCAACTTTTACAATTATCGTATGATTATATACGAAGTTACCAAATAAAATTTAAGTAGTATGTGATAGATTAAAGAAATAATTAGAACAAAATAGATTAATAAATTAAACTTAACAAATAGAACAAAAGTAAAGAAATAGGTGTATAGAAACCACAATTATGTATAATCGTTAAATGGAGAAGGGGTTAATAGTACCGGTAATAGTTAAAATATTATATTTCATTCGGAGAATATGTTCAAATTTTCACTATTTAATATTAGTAGCATATAATTCATATTTTACAGCAAAACTTTGGAAATCAGTTGAGCATGTTACACAGAGGAATAAACACACACACATACGTGATATCTGAAATAGTATGGGAACCAAAGACAGACTTTAGAGGGGGGGGGGGGGGCCTAGTGTAGATAAAAAAAACAATCATCAAAGTTGCTATAGA
>JAUZNC010015782.1:33212-55404 GCA_034780395.1 Vannuccia rotundouncinata | reverse complement strand
CCCCCCCCCCCCCCCCCCCCCCCCCCCCGAGGGGAGATCAATAAATCAATCATCAAAGTTGCTATAGAAGAGAAACTGTATTCATCGTGTTCAAATCAAAAAATGTAAACGGTTGTATGCAGACAGACAGGCGACCATTGGCATTGAAAGAAGGATTTAAAGGTTGCTATTAGCAACAGCCCCCGCCCGAATTTGATGACACTGGTTTTGACTTGAAGTCGACGGCGGACTTCTGCGGCGCCATCGAACCCGGGCCCATGTGGGTCTTTATTTCACCTGCCATCGCCATGAAGGCTTGCTCCACGTTAGTCGAGTCCTTGGCGCTCGTCTCGAGAAAGGGAATAGCTAAACTATCTGCGTATTCCTGAATGGAAAATGGTGAAAAGACGAGCATTAGCGAATTAATAAATTTAACAATTTGAAAGATAATAGAAATTTTGAAACAAATATTGTGTAGAAAGCGATTTTCAAATAAACTAAAAAATGTGTAATAGTTTGGGATCCCAGAGGGTTTTAATCAAAATGTTTGGTGCAAAAGGTTTGATACTTTTATCAAGTGGTATGATCAAATATGTAAGTCTTAAGAAGCAGAAATTGTACATTTTTATGAGCATTTTTATGGTTTTCACCCAATTTTCATGAAAATTCACATTTGTAAGAAAATAAAGATGTTATTCACACTTTTGAATAAATTAATGCATATCATTTTGCTCATTTAGTGGTTTTCAACATAATTCAAATAAAGTTATATGGATATGTCAAACTAATTATTGTCTAGAAACATTTTAATATTGGTTCTCATGATAAAATATGCCCAAAATAGGATTTAGTACTAATAGTAATAAGTTTCTGGAAAATGTTTAGCATGTAATATGTAGAAAACTTTTAGATGAACAAAATGGTATGCATCATTTTATTCAAGTATGAATAACATCTTTATTTTCTTTAAAATGAGCATTTTCATGAAAATTAGGTGAAAACTATAAAAATATGGAAAAACACTAAAATGCTCATTAAAAAAATATCGTACAATTTCTGCAACTTAAGATTTACATATTTGATCATCCCATGGATCATATTACTTGATAAAAGTATCAAACCATTTGCACCAAACATTTTGATTATAATATTTCTACAACTAAAACCAGGTTTGTATTTTTGGGAATTTTCTTTTAATTTCTTTTAAATTAAAAAATTCTTTTTTGACCAATGGTAAAATTCATATTGAAAATAACACAAAGCCCAAGCGAGTAGAATGTTAAATTAGCTTTATATAATTAATATTATTGAACATTAAAAATAAGAATAACAGATTCAAATTATATATTTTACCTTTGCAGCTGCAGCGTCGACGACTTTCTTAGAAGTTAAATCAGATTTATTACCCACCAAAAGTTTCTTGACTTTTTCGCTGGCATACTTCTTAATTTCTTCAAGCCAAGTTTTCACGTTGTTAAAAGAATCCTAGGAAGGCATTAAAAAGATATTATTTAAAGTATCATTAACATAAATATGTAAAAAAGTTTACCATAATTTATAAATATTTCTGTATAAAACACCTTACTATTTGTAAAAATAAAAGTAGTATACTTCATTAAAAACATGAAAAATCCATGTGATAAAAGTGAAAAAATGTTAGAATAGAACACCGATCGATGACCAACAATAATTTTCACAAGTTTCAGTCGCCATCATAAGTAAAAACATATTTTCAAGTGTTCAAAGCTTCTATATTCTCGTTCGGAACAGTAAAATAGAACATAAAATATCAAATGAATATAGATTTTATAGATTTATATCCCATAAATAAAAAAATCACACCTGGGATGAAGTTTATTATTTGAAAGAGGAAAACATACCTACATTAACAAAATAAAAATGCGTGGAAATCTATTGCAGTCAATTTTACAAAGAGACACCAAATGAGAATGTTTTGTTATAATGCATACAAAGATGTCAAACCTTTTACTACATTTAAATAGTAGCAATCGTAATTTCATATAATAAACACTTTCAACCACTTATTATCGACACGGGTGTATTTCAATCAATACGCTAAACATAAACAGAATGTTAGAATCCCTGAATATCATAGAATGCAATAAATTAATTACTTCCGTCTTTAGTTTTGTACGCACTAAACAGATTTATGTATATAAATTAAAGTTCATAGAAAATATTCAAAAACCTTTAAACAGTAATAAAAGTTATTTAAATAACTGCTTTTTCAAGACTTTAATGCACCTATCAAAAAATCAATTTAAATTTTAATGAATTTTCTATAACACATCTAATTTTATCTAACAAACTGAATTCCTCACCATTAAATAGATGAAAGGGAGCATCAAATAAATAAAGACAGAATCAAAGCGCACATAACAGTTTCTCCGGGCTCTACAATCAGCTGTTTGTTATTTACGTTTCACTAATATTAAGACAGTCAATAATTGGTTGAATAAATCATCTAACAGTATGGGGTGAAAAGAGTTATTATAGATAAGAGTAAATGTTAATAAATTTGATCCCTTTTCTAGACTTAATGACAACTTTGATAATATATTAATAAATAAACACGGGAACATCCATTTTTAATGATTAATATAATATTACTCACTTGGTCTGTGACGTCATAAACAACGATAATACCATGGGCTCCACGATAGTACGATGACGTAATTGTGCGAAAACGTTCTTGACCCGCGGTATCCCAAATTTGAAGTTTTATACGTTTACCATCCAATTCAATTGTTCGAATTTTCTAAAAATAATAATAATTAATTTGAATACATAAAAAATACAAGAGTACTAAAAATAAATAGTTCACTTTCACTTACAAAGTCAACTCCGATTGTACTGATATAGCTTTCCGTATAAGTATCATCCTAAAAGAAAAGGTAATATATCATAGTAATGGTCAATTCAGTTTTAATAAAAATTATATCTTGCAAACTTACAGCAAAACGAAGTAATAAACAGGACTTGCCAACGCCAGAATCTCCAATCAACAGAAGTTTAAAAAGGTAATCACTGTAAGAAAAAAGAAAAGAAAAAATGAATACATCTTTTTGAAATAAAAAATTGTGTGAAAAATAATTATTATTACATTTAAATATTGAATATAATTTTTTACAATTTTTTTTATATTGAAACAGAAATGAAATAAAGTAATAGAGGTCATTAATAATAATACTTTTAATTTATTTAAAATTGGAAATACAAATTTCCCAAAAGTGGTTTTTAATATAAGACTCTATGCACTATTGGGATCCCCTCAAAGTGTACAGAGACGAACAGGGGGGGGGGAGGAGGGCTAAAAAGTATGTATGGTTAAAAATTATTACACAAAAATAATTAAATTAACTGTCAACATACATAATTATAAGGAAACGGTTGCATAAAGTTTGCACACAACATTAATAAACACAATCTGATTGTCATTACTTAAGTATCATAGGGAGAATATCAGTATATATAATAATACAAATTTGGTTTAATTTATTCAAAACATCATTTATTCACATTATGTAAAAAAAAAAACAGACAAAAAATCTGATAAAATTCTACACTTTTTCATGAAAAAATCTAGTAAAAAATATTAACATACACAAACCCTAAAATAGGTTTGTGTATGTTAATATTTTTTACTAGATTTTAATGTAAACACATTATTTTAAATGTATAACAAAACCACTCTGTAAAGCTAACAACACACGTTTTAACCAAACCATTAAGCTTAATGAATTCACTAATAAATGTTATACATATTTAACAGATGTATACAATTAAAAGATTACACTGAGAAATTTTTAAAAACAATGAAACTCATTTCATGGATTCATAAAACACAATTTTTATTATATACAATAAAAAATAGTGTTATGGTACATCTGTTAATATATTAACCTATTATAATACACTTTTATTTTATAGAATCATCACTTAAGAAATATATATTATAACATTCAAAATATATTTAAGTATAGTCTCAGCTACTCCACCTCACTAGCCAAGTTCTGACATTTGGAAGACTTTTCCAGTTTATCTTCTTCTATCTACCATTTAATATATGTTATATACTCAGAATAAATTTTATAAAGTTGGTTTGATAATTGTTTTGCTATGTTGTATTTACCTTGTTTGTGTTTATTTACTGTAAGGATAAGTAACTAAAGTACATTAAAGTAAGGATTTTTAACTTTTTCCTTTCTTTAATTAATTCAGAATTTAATTGTTCAATAAGTTTGTTCTTTTCTTTAGCAGATCTTCTCTGTGCATTAGATTTTACAATATGATGTGTGATCAGCCTCCCTTGTCACAATAGTGCCAATCAAATAGAAATATCCACAACTCACTACCTGATGTTGTTATAAATTGAACAGAATTAGGTATATAAATTATTGGATTCAGAGCTGATAACCATCCTAGTTGGGTTTGGTGGGAAACAATTACAAGCTCATTGTGTGCAGCATATGTACACATGAGCAGCATACACCCTTAATTTTGCAAATTTTCTTGGGGTTATAAGGCTTGAAATGAGCACCCCCCCCCCATGTTTTATTGTAATTTTGGACCAATTAAAAACCCAACTTTTCAGATACCCCCAAACAGCATAAGATGCTCAGCCTTGTGGATTAAAGCCAAATGTAAAGTAAATTTTGGGTATCTACATTTAAAATTATTATTGGTCCTATTTATAAAAACTTTTAGGGATAGGCCCAAAAGTTTTAAGACTTTAAAGGATATGTATAGGATTTTCTGCCTTCTTAAAAGCATCTTTAACAGCTAGGCTCAAAGAGTGACAATAACAGTGTGTAAATGGTGTGAGGCCATTTGTTTCTGTTTTTATTCTTGTAGAAACCCATTTTTAGCTTCTGCCATATTTGCTGCACTGTCAAAACACGAACCTCAACAATTTTATAAACTGAAGTTGAAATAAACTAATGTATTCTTTGATTGCATTCAAAAGAGTATTAGTGGAAATGTCATCTACTCTGTAAAAGCCAATGAAGTCCTCAGTGACTTCCAAATTATTGTGTACAGATCTAAGTCATATGATAGATGTTCATCGTTGCTACAATCCACCATCCTTAGCCTGTAATAAGCATAGGACATAACAAATTTACTTTATCAACCATGTATCCTTGTAGTGATTGTCCTTAGGAACTCAGGTAAATAACATTTTATACTATTTTTTTGGAACATTTGATGAATAACTGCTTTTTCCTCTGCATGTTTTTGTGACAGAGATTCACAAACATCTTGATTTTATAAGGAAATTCTTTCATGCTATCTACTGCTTCACAATGACATGCTGAACACTGGTGACTGTGGAATGACATTGTAGCCTTCTTTCAATTAGAAAATCCAGTTTTAAAAAAGCCATGTCAACTAAATGGCTTTTAGTTGATATGGCATACCATATTGTGTCACCCTGACCTCTCCTGAAATGAGATCTGTGTAATATGTTAATATGGCAGCCAATAGCTGCACACCACTGAACTAAATTTATTCAGATCTATTTTTATATTGCACTGACAGCAAACTTAATCAGACAACATTGTTACTTGATTGCAATATAGACTATATATATAGTATGCCTAATATATTTATAAATGTCTTCAATGAGTTTTTTAACTCAGCGTATCACCTGCACTAAATGTCAAATATTTTTTTCTTCAGCTATTTGTCCAGATAATTTAGGATTTAGCAATGCAAAATGGGAGGGGTAGCATGATTTTTCTCTTCTATGAGGTCCCTGTTTGGTTTAATATATATTAATTAATATTAATTATAAATTAAATATATAATTTTGTTTAAGTTAGTCTTTAAATAGGTTGTATAGTTTAATTTTAGTGTCCATTACTTTTTTACACATTGATTTAATAACAAAAGTAGTTTATTATAGCTGTACCTAGTTATGGCTCATTGTACCAATATTACCTAAGATTACTTACTTTATCTCTAATGTACTATAATTTAGGTTGCTATATTTATACTGTAACTGGGTTGGTTATAGGTAATTAACATCCAGTCTCAAAAATGTCCATTGGACAGGATGGAGTGGTAAGTATTAAATGACCCAAATATAGGCTAGAGATGTTTATTATAAATAACAGGGTTGCCATGCTTTTTCAAAGATCAAATTCCCTGATTTTTTAGTACAATAATATTCAGAAAAATTAGATAGATTTAGTAGAATTTTGTAGTGAAATTTTATTAAAGTACTGTATACATACTTAAAATACTAAATGTCAATTGATTGTTAAATAATAAATGCATATTACAGTTCACCCTCATTTAATTTGATAGACTTATCTATCTTGTTTAATTCAGATATTTTGGCATCTTTTTGGAATGTAAAAAATTACCATCCTTTTTTTTAAGTATTGAACCCAAACTAAAAAAGAAAAGAGGTAAATGTATGAATAAATTAGAATTCACACAATTTGTAAGGTTAATTTTTACCTAGAATGCATATAAAGGGGTGTTTAAAATATTTAATATGTACAAATTTAAATTCCCTGACTTCATGAAATTTTCAAGAAATATTTATAAATTCCCTGACCCATGGCAACCCTGAAATAAGTAGCAAATGTTATAAACATCCCCAAAAAATATAAAATTAACTAAATTAATTTTAAATATCAAGGTAAAAAATAATTTAAAACAATTATTAATAAACAAATTTATGCAGTCTGGATCAACCCTCTTCTTCCAACACCAACCTATGCCATCAGAAGACACAACAAGCTGATCACATGTGTAACAGATTCCAGTGACAATTCTTTTTCTGCAAAATGGTACAGACCAGGGCGTCTTTACTCGAAACGTTCATACAATCAAATTTACTTGTAAGTTGCTGCCATCATTGTATGTCTTTACTCGAAACCATTTTAACTGGGTACTTCGTAAGAAAGTTCATAGGTAAAATGGAACCTAAGTGATTTTTGAATTTGGGCTTTACTCAAAGCAATCATAGCTATGAACAGACAACCATATCACTAGTTTTGATCATACTATTTAAGGTTGGTCAGTACTACATAAATAATGTATAAGTTGGTTTTAATTATTTTATATGTGCTGAAATTAATGTTAACTCTATAATGATAAAATACTATGACTATATATAACGATATTATATAATAAATTATTTGTAAAATTATACATAAATAGTTTAGATATGTATAGATTTTTAATAAATAAATTTATGAAGCATATTTTTAATTTATGATCTAATTGTGATTCTAATATGATTCACAAAGTTATATTGCTATATATACTGTGATTTTATTTTACTTACATAACACTTTTTTTAGAATAAAGCCTAAAAATACATAAGATTTCATTAATTTATGAGGTATGAATTCTCTTTATTTTTATATTAATGATGCAGCACCATAACTTCTTTATATTGACTAAACAATAAAAAATGTAATATATAACTAGTAAATATATAAAATTAAAAAATCAAAACAATTTTAAAGTCATGAGTTATAAATTTGATATTTTTATAAAGTGTTATAGTCAGTAATAATCATTAGAAATATAACAATATACATAATATTAAACATATTAATATATAAAACATAAAAATTACAGATGCTTTTCCATTTCGAGTTGAAGCCTATTTCTCTCAATATATAGTCTTTCTCGCTTGATCTTATATGAATTGAGCTTGATAAGTAATTATTTTATATTTTATAAATTACTGAGTTTTCTATGTCTGGGTTCAAAATAAAGATAATGAATTGTACTTTCTATATATATTACTTTTAAATTGCTTAAATTTATTTAATGGTATATTTTTATATTATAATCTTATATCAGATATTGTTAGAAAAATGATATAAGTCATAAATAGCCCATTTGTATATTGATTTTAAACAATGTTACTAAAATATAAACATATAAACATTTATAGATTTATATAGTAGACAAAATAAGCTTTTCAAAATGTCTAACCATGGATTTACTAATGTTTATGTTGAATGTATAATTAACTTTTAAAGTGTGCTAAATTACTAAAATTGAACATTTTTACAAAAAATTCAAAATTCAAATATTTTCCGGCAATTGACCACACACGTCCCGGTCTCGAGAGAAGAACTAGTGTTAATTCTTTGTAACTCTACGAAGTTCATAAGAAGGTTTGGAGAAATGCGATTTAAAAATTGTCATACAAACATTTTATCTTTCATCATAAGAAGCTCATTCTTATGAAGGTTTTGAGTAAAGACCCGCAGTATCATGCAGTGACTAATTAATGAACCCACTTAAGCATTGCAACTAAATTATTGCAATGGGACTCACCAAAGAAATATATATTAACAGGAAATAACAATTTTCCTGGCAATAATAATTAGCAGGAAAATCATGATAATGAGGATATTATACATATATACAATGTACCTATATACAAATATAAGTTACATGCAAAAAACTGTTTAAAAGGTATAATATGTGTATAGGTGGAATATACCCATATATATGCAGTTCAAAATATGGTGGCAGTTGCAGACCTGTGTCTGTTTCCCCTGCAAACTGCTCAGTGTAATAATTTTGTTACAATGGTTAAGTGGGTTCATTAATTAGTCATTGCAACCAGTCTGTACCATTTTGCAAAAAAGGAACTGACATGTGATCAGCACCTTGTTGCTTCTGATGTCATGGTGTAGGTAGGGGTGGAGAAAGAGGGTTGTTCCAGACTGTATCAATTTGTTTATTATTAATAATTGTTTTAAATTATTTTTTACCTTGATACCTATTTAAAATTCATTTTTGTTAAATTTTTATTTTTTGAGGGACATTAACTAGGTACTTATTTATAATAAACTTCCTTAATATGTGTTTGGATGTTTAACACCAATTTTTGAGATATTTAAAACTTACCACTCTATCCCATGGATGTTTTTGGGACTGGATGGGACATTTATTACCTATAGCCACTGGATCAATCAGTCTGGTCAATATGCCTTAATGGATATGCTAATTACTAATATGTGCTGTGCTAATTACCAATTTACATATTATTTTTGTGGATTCAACTACTTTATATCAAATTAAATAATAATAACTAAAATATATATACATAAATTTATTGAATTTGTTTTATTAAATAATTTACATATTACTGTTTTAAATACAACTGCTTTATATTGAATTAAAAAATTAATAATTTTATTAAAAATAATAAATAAAAATGTTATTGTTTTACTATTAAATATATTATTATATAAAAGTGCTTTTATATAATTAAAATTTTTATAAAGAATTTTATATAATTTAGATTTTTTTGAACATGTATAATATTATCAGATACTTATTCATCAGACACTTAATATCTGAGTATAATGGACATACAACAATAAATTTGGTATTAAAATGATCAACATGTAAAACTGAAATAAAGATTTTAATATTAAAAGAAAATATTTAAATGGAAGTCTGTCAAATGACACTTATCTGACACTTACTATAATCTATCCAACACATAATTTAACCTCTCACACTCCTAATATAATCTATCAACACTTAATAATATCTATCCGACTATTTTTAATTAAAGAGAATGATTTTATTTTTTTATGTACAAAGGAGATACAAATTTGAAGAAAAATTATACCATCTATATAATGATTGATGCAAATTGTGAATAATTATTTTAAAAATCTTTTAATAATGCTTAAAAATTTTGTACACAAAATTAAAAAATAATATGATGACTAAATGTTTTTTTCTTTGATTAGTTTTATCCCTTAATTTATTGACCATATTTGTTAAAATATAATAGTGTATCATAAATTTTATATTTAAATATATTTTAATGATTTAAGCTATTAAATCTCAAATTATAAGAATTGAATAAGTGTGAGATAAATTTATTGGACACTTTTTGTTTATTTTCATTTGACAGACTTCCATTTAAATATTTTCTTTAAATATTAAAATATTTTGTCCAATTTTTCATGCTGATCATTTTAATACTAAATTTATTGTTGTACATCCATTATACTTGGATATTAAGTGTCTGATAATGTTATACATGTTTTTTTTTAATGAATTGGTAATTTGCACAGCACATAATAGTAATTAGTGCTTATTGGTAAAATGCCGCCAACCCTACACTTATTGGAACTGTAGATGAAATATAAAATCTTTGTTAGTGAGTATTTAGTGTTGGGACAGAGATACTTCTAGATTTTGAAATAAATACCATTGATCCAATAATGCCAAATGCCAGGAGTGGCAACATCCAATACCAATTAATGAAAAAAAAATGTTTAAACAACATACTCGTTTTAATGATTGTTTAATTTTTTAAGCCAGGTTGGTATAGCGCATTTAATACACAATTCAAAGTGTAATAGATTAAAAAGCCTTATAATTGATAAATTATGGTAAATATTTATTAACAATAACTGTTTCAAAAAAATAATTATTAATACTAGTTTATTAAAATGTTCTTCTTTAATAAGAATATATCAAACTTTTATAATTATATATCAAATATTAAGATAATGACGTACTATTCTGGATTCATTTTCTTAATAAGTTAAAATAATTGGGAAGCAAATCGTCAAAAATTATATTTCAAGTAACGCAGACATTAATGTTGAACGAAAGAATAAACAAAGTATTTTAATGTTATTTTATATATATTTCTAAGTAGTGAAGAGATTCGTGCGTGTTTAACTATTACTTACCGCAATACAGTTTTTTAAGAATACGGGTAATCGTACGGGTAAGCCGTTTCATTACAAACCAAGCAATACCACTCTCTCTGAATACGCCTTTTAATTAAAAAATGTCAATTTATTACGAAAATTAATTTTATAATTATACAAGGTCAAATATATTGCTTTTAAAATACATAATAAAAAATTCTTTGTTGAAGTTAAAAATACAACATGCTCATGGATAACATATTGTCGCTATAGTAAAAGTTGAAGTCGATAACCTTTATGACAGAATCGTGCTACTTTCGATTATAGTCATCTGTAATTTTGAAGTTCGTTTTAAACAAAAACGACACTTTTAAAAAAGTTGCGTTTACAATCTGTAAGCCTAGACCCCGTTACGCAATACAACACAAAAAAACCCACCCTCCTATATATGTGTATATGTAATACTTCTATAGCCCTTTATAATTTCATAGTCAAATATTTTTTTTAAAAACCTTGAAATATAAGTCGATAAAAACACTTTTTTATAAAATTCACCGCTCAAACTATTTGAAAATGGAGTTATTTCTTAATTTATTGTTTGTCAAAGAAAAAATTATTAAAAATAAAAACATTTACATTCTATTTATTAAAATAAGTAACAAATTTATCACAATTTCTTTGTTACATTTTCTATTATAAAGAAAACAAGATGCGACAAGAGTCAGTTAAATTGGAAAATAATCATATATTTTAAGAATACTATCAAAATAATTTTTGATTCTTCTATCCATATAACTACAGCGTAATTATGTATTAATAAGAGATTAGACACTTTATACAGTCAGTTACGATTAAAAAATTCTTTTTATAGTCAAAAATTCGTTGTTGTTAAAAAATACTTTCTCATGGTAAAAACAGTTGTTTACATGAAAAATTATATAAAAAATCGAGATAGAAACATATTTTATTAAATAATGTTTATTAAAGAATACATGTGAACCATTGAGGAAGAAAACTGAAATTATAAACATATGATCAGTGTACAATAGAAATTCATTCACAAATGTGTTAAAATCAAAATAGTCTATAAATATTATATAAATACCATTAACAATATATACAGTTTTGAGTTATAATACACAATGTAGACAAACATTCAAGTCAGAGATTCTATGTAGCTATAATTATGGTAGAATGTTGTGTTGTTAAAGTTAAATTTTATTCTGTATTAACGTTAAACGTCAATCTGTGTTAAAAATAAAAAAGATTTACCCTGATTTTCATCATTAAATGTTTTAACTTAATATGGTTACAAGTTGGCAATAATTTATATTTTGAAAAATCCTTAACAATAGCCATAAGAAGTGATATAAATATGAGCAATTTGTGGCGCTTGCAATAAAAATAAAAGGAATTAATGTACAATGCATCGTTAGGTATAATTTACTTAATGTGTAAATTTTCAGCAGGTATATAAGAATGAAAAGGCAAATAATATTTATAATAAATAAATTTGTAGCAAATAAAACAAGAGCACTTTTAAAATAAGAAATACAAAGTGGTGTTTAGCAATCATACAAGAATGAAATCATAGCATATTAAATACGATTACACTTAATTTACTAGACCAGTTTATTACTCTGGTGATTATAAACCTATTTACAAATGACATAAATTCGAATGTTTTAAATGCCTTATTAAGGAAAATTTATTGTATGCAAGCACACAAATTAATTAATATTTGCTGAAGCAAATAAAGTTCGAACTACTTACTACTACTTTATTTTCTTAAATTTTAAATTAACAAATAAAATATAACACAATATAGCGATTTGGAACAGAGAAGAAGACAATAAAAGCACGTCTAAAATGTAAATAAAATAATTAAAAAAAACTCAACCGGAAAAAGATGAAACTACTAAAGAATTTATTTTATATTAAATTGTATTATTGGACTTTATAGATTAATTTATATATTTTTTTAAATTACATGTTACGTGTTCTATTATTTCAAAATTTATTAGAATAATTTAATTGCTGTCATCACATGACTAAGTTTATTAATTATTTATATCATTAAAATGAAAATTATTTAGTAATTATATCAAATTTTGTGCTTCTATTTATTATAGTACTTGTAGTAGCATGTATTAAATAGAGCGTATTATCCTCACAGCATATGTAATCAATATCAGATATAATTGAGTCAGATAAACATGGCATCATCTCGCCTGTGACATGGCCTCCTAGTGTTGGATCTTGAGTTGGTAGGTTGAGCTGAATTTTGAGACTGTTGTTGAGGATGTTCACTGACAGAAACCGTAACATCCGGAGGATTATTGCTGGCCCCTGAGGGATACCAGTGCTAGAATAAGAAAAATAACATATTAATAAAATATTATTGAACTCAACTGGCAAAAATATTTTTATCTGAACAGCAAACAATTTTATGGGTCTATTTTAGTTTAAAAAGTAATCGTACGTAATCTCAGTTAAGGTCATTACAATTTTCAAAATATTAGATTTCTGTTAAATATGCATTTGTAGACTTACAAATTGTTACTTTCTCATATATCTATTCAATATACATTTTCCAACCATGCAACAAGATTAAAGGGACATATTTCATATCTACTCACTGGATTAAGGTCAAAGAAAGCACCATGGTTTGAAACTAGTTCCTGATTGGTCGACGATCTGAGCAGGGTCTGTGCCCTCCTGCTGGCTCCAAAGATTGGCCGATGGTTGATTCCAGTCCGATGATGATGACTATTGTTGCCCGGTTGCGGCGTAGGTGGAGGCGGTGCGGGCAGGTTTGGCGGCGGGTATGACACTAGACCGCTTGTTGACGCGATAGTTGTTGTGAAAGATCGTTTTGGGAGGTGAAGAAATTGGCTGGTAGAGCTGGGCAACTGTGGGAGGGACATAGGGTAGTCGTGATAAAGGTTATAATACTCTGAAAAGATGCCTAAATCTAATTTAGAACCATAAAGTTTCAATTGTATTTAAAATAAAAACTGGATTTAAGTGGAGAAATGCATTATAAATTTACCAAATATTAGCATGAATAATAACAGGAATACTAACAAGAATAAACACAGGAATACTAAATGGAATAATAACAGGAATACTAACAAGAATAAACACAGGAATAATAACTGGAATACTAACATGAATAAACACAGGAATAATAACTGGAATACTAACATGAATAAACACAGGAATAATAACTGGAATACTAACACGAATAAGAACGGGAATACTAACAGGAATAATAACGGGAATACTAACGGGAATACTAACACGAATACTAACGGGAATACTAACACGATTAAGAACGGGAATACTAACACGAATAATAACGGGAATACTAACACGAATACTAACGGGAATACTAACACGAATACTAACACGAATAATAACGGGAATACTAACACGAATAATAACAGAAATACTAACGGGAATAAGCTCTAAAAGTTTATTTACCCTGCCTTCGACGGGGCGAGATTGGAGGCCCATACTGGCCGGATCTGGTGCCGATGACGTCATGAGAAGATTATGCGTGGGCGGTGGAGGTGGATCGATAGACGGTGCCGGATAGAGTCCTCTATTGGGTCGTCCACAGTGATGCTGGTGCCGATTGTGGTGTCTGCTGTGATGATGGTGATGATGATGCCTCTTGGACGATCGTGTGGATGGTTGAGTTGGAAATATGGTGGTGGAGGAAGAGGGGATGGTCGCCGGTGGGGTTGTAGGGGGTGGAGCGTCCTGCTGTTGTTGCCAGCCGGAGAACACTGGACCGAGCAAGGAATCGGGAATGCCAGCTTCCCGGAGAGTTCGGAGTTGAAGCAGACCCAGAACAGCGGTCCGATCCAGGAAGGGTAGAGAAAGAAGGGCACCTTGCACCTATTTGGTGAGAGAGGCACTTGTATAGGTGAGGCTACAATAACTAATAATTTACGCTTATTAATTAAGTTTAATTTAAATTGTTAATTTGTTAAATTCAAGTTGGCTCAGTTAAAGTCGTTTACCGATTAATAGGAAGAAAAATGATGACATATTCAGAAAATAAGAAATTTAAAAAGCACAATTAACCCAAAGCCCAATAAAAATATACGAATTGTATAATAAAAAATATAAGATTAACAAATTAACCGCACTAATAACTACAATTCAAACTTTGTTAGTATTTTACTTTAAAAATATGATTTGGTTTGTACTGTAGCTATTAGAAGCGATTAATATTTATCACAGAGAGTGTTGAGTTTAAATGAGGTCAATTTAAGTTTTATTATGATGCCGGTGATAACTGCACAGGGAGTAGTGGTTTGGAATACATGAACTGGTAATATTATTTATTTGGGTCACAGAACAAGGGCATCAGGAGTTATAACGTGTATGCAATTAAATAAATACAATTTTATGGAGACAATGAAATAATGATAACATGTTATTTATTATTCTGCTATCAACACTGTCTAGATAAAATCGCAATCCTGATTAGAAAAGGCGAATTGCCGACGTTTATTCGAAGTTAAAAACGACAAGTGACACAAACGGCATTCACCACCGATATATTTACAACAAGACTTCACACATACCAGCGGTGATTGTTGCAACTTCCTTGTTCGCTCCCATACAGACGTGATCAATATACGATCCAACGACAGCGATACAGCCGCCGCTTCTCTAGCAACATCCGACGTGTCGTCATCCTCATCACCGACAAAGCCCACTCCGTTAAGTGAAAAAGGAAGTACGTCCAGCGGTGCTGGTTTGCCGCCAAAGGAGGCCGTTTTGAGGGAGCTGGTGGACAACAACTGCTGTTGTTGGTGACTCCGAATGCTGAGTTCCTTGCAGTCTTCGTTGTCGACCATGGCGAGCCAGGACTTTGGGTTGCCTTTCGGGTGTTCCGTCACCAGCGACTGTAACGGAGAGAGAGAGAGAGAAACACGGTCTATACTGTTAACAGGATAGCCACAAAAGGTAATTTCTTCAAAATATAAACGAGTTAAATCACTTTATTTGCTAGCACACATTTTTCAATGTAAGAGAAAGGCCGTATTTTGGCGATTAAAGAGAATAATAATAATAACGTTTGCATTTCCAAAGTTAAAAGCTGTTCAGTACGAATTAAGAGGTTGACAATCAACTAACGACCGCTAGTTATAGGCTATCTACGCAGGATCCATCATTAAATATCATCAATAGCTTAGCAGCAGCCGATAACACACACGCCGCACCCAAATTTTCACAAGACGGGGTCACGGCATCTTACAATTAGCGATGTTAAGCATAGCATAACCACGGATCGTGAAGTAAATAAATTAAATAATTCTAGAAATGTGCAACCAGAAAACACAAGTTTATAGACTAATAAACTAAAATTAAACTATTAGACAAATCTTTTGAATGGTTATGTAAACTATAGGTGATGATTCAGCGATATTTATACATTATAATTTAGTGCTAACTAAATAATATGGCTGTGTAGTCTGTCTGTAATATAATATATCTCAGACTGTCAGCTAAGCGTCACACTAGCACATGCCTGCCACCGATGGTGGGTAGGTACCTTCTCCAAAGTATACCAGCTAATGTTTGGGAGATAAGCAACATTACTAGACTGTAGTTTAGTATGGTTACCACAATAGTATAGCACGCGAGGTTAAGGGGAATACGGGAAACAGCTGTATGGGTATGATATCTTTAATACCACTCGCTGTACAAGGAAGCATGAGTATTCATCCTAGTTTTCTGGTCTTGTGACGCGACAGTAAAATGCATAGCGGGAAAGTTACATTCACCCTAGCTCTCTCTCTCTCGTTCCACAAAAGCATTTGATAACAGCTGTGACCTCTAAAGAATACAAATTCCCGGTACACTATAAAAGGGACTTAACCATTAATAGAAGATCCCGTTATCCAAGTTATAGAGTTACTAGTAGAACATCTACTATAAATAAAGGAACGCTCAAAAGATTCGAAATATTAAAATGATCAAGTTCCAAGTTAAGTCTAATCGATCAAGAAATATCGAAGCATGCGATGATTTAAAAAGATAAAATCTATGAAAAGTAGTTATAATATATATTATAATTTATGTGGCGCCGATTCCAAACAGCACGACTGCTCTATATTTCTCATTTATGGTGCAGAAGAAGTTTAGTAGCCATAAAAGTTTGATCAAAGATCCAAGAGACAACGTCGTTCAGTACATAGTTAAGAATGTCCTGAGCATACATTTTGGTGAAGCCAACGTGTATATAGTGTGTGACTCAGTGGGGCTTCCTTATAAAAGTCGTAACGTGTAAATGGGCAATCAACAAGTTAAGACCACTTAGAGGTACTATTCTATAGCAAAAAAAAGAATGATTGTTCTCGTGTTACAGAAAATATGACAGAGATCATCACTATAGATACCTAACCAAGAAAGAGCATTCCACATAATGACACGTCCCTCTACAATAAGAGCAAATTATCGTAATTGGAAAGTGTGAATTTATATTAAACGTAAGTAAAAAACACACACCTAAATCAATAAAATTTATAATTAATTAAAAATAATATTTGAAACGATTTAAATATAATTAGATACTTGTCAATATTAACAACCAATAAAAACCGTGCATAAAATTAGGAAATATAGTTTGAATTCTGTACCAAACCTTTCAAATTTGAACACACTAATATTTACAAGTGCAGCATAAATTATTTATAAATTGTACATAACAAAATTATCATAATACCGTTTTGTGTATAATTATGACTCGGTTTGTGGTAAACGTATACGCATGCATGTAAGAATGTTATATTAATCTGCGAACATCAAAAAGCATTTATATAAGATAAAAGAAGAACACAGAACCAATTCAAAATTATCTTTGCAGTAACCAGTCGATCATATACTTCTAGACTCGCGGGATCTTTTGCCTTTTCTATCGGGTAAAGACGATAATATGCTTCTTGAATCAACAGAATATAACTCTTATCAAAAGCCACACTTCCAGACTATACATGCGTGTTATATATATAGTCTGCTGCCGCATATATTATATAAACCTTACAATGTTTAGTTATCACAATTCGGATTTCGCAAATTGTCAGTTCTGTTAAACCCTAAAGCGTCAAAAAAATTGAATTGATTCGAAACTTTATGACTGCTATTGTACATAAAATTGAATGAAAGTTTACAATGAAGCGACTGCACGAAAGTCATTCGGAAGAAAGTCACAACATTCTTTATAGTATGGTGCTATAAAACACACTTGACAAGCTGCACTCTTAAGTCAACATTAGCCGTTATATTCACAGCTCGGTGTCAGCCAACATTAAACGTGAGTAATAATACAAACCTCAAGTGTATATGAATGTAACATGACCACAACAAATTATATTCGAGGTCTCTATTCATGAAACAGTAAAGAATTTTCATTCTCAATTTTCATTTAAAAAAAATCAATAATATGATTATTTAAATAATTTTCAAAAATCAATAATATGATTATTTAAATAATCATATTATTGATTTTTTTAAATAAAATTTGAGAATGTAAAGTATAGGAATAGCAATAAAACACTGGTAGCATAAAATAAGAAGATATTCTACCAAGTATAATGAATGGAATTGATCCGCTTTAAAACAAGAATTAATTCTTACACAACTGTAAGATGCGCGCGTGGTTTAACAATCAGATGGATGCTTACCCTGACTTCATCAGAGAACGGAGTGAAGAGGCGCGGCGGTTGATACAGAGCCTCCCACGTCGACAGAGCCAGATCAAAGCCTCTCCGCGCGGAGGATGAGGAAGAAGGAGGCTGCAGTGACGCGGGCGTGAAGAAGGAGCACGAGGTGTCAACGGAGTTGCTCTCCTCAGCCGCTAAGAGACCGCCACAACCGCCCGGGTTGGCATTCGCAGAGGACTGCTGTGTTGTTGGTCGACACCAGGACATGGCGGGACTTTCGAACTGTAGACAACGACAAACACCAACTCAAACGACTGACTGGTTGGTCGAATAGTTAGTTAGTATCTCACCTGTCCAGGAGATGTGATAAGACCACGTTTAACCGCCCCGGAGAGAATATCTCTACTGGAGGGGAGGACATGTCGGGTGCGCACCAGAGGAGTCAAGCTGGAGATGACTTCGGTCAGCTCAGAATCGTTGAGGTCACGACGTCGGACACCTTTACGAGTGACACTGTGCGCGGTCTGGGAGACTACGTTGGGCTCTAATTCCAGAGAGATAGACAGGCAATCATTTTATTAGCCGGCTATGGAATTTATCGTTTTTCATAGTTCATCTTAAGTATCAAATGTATCACATAAATCAATGTCCTGAATAGTCATTAATTATGTGCGTTTATCATTTCGAAGACACAAGTACAAATTACGGACTTAATTAGGGCGGATCTAACTAACACAAATCGGTGAAAAATATTTGCAGTAATTTTAGTAAATTTGCATAATATAGTAAATCAAGAAAGAAAGAAAGAAAGAAAGAAAGGAAGGAAAATGGTTAACAATTAAAAAGCGTATTTAAATATGATCGAGAAAATGTCGGTAACAAAAAGAGTGGATAACTGGTATAACTTACAAATATAGGCAACAACCCTCAAGATTATATAGATTCCAAATGAGTCATGTGAAACAACGGAACTCAATAAAATATTAGTAGACAACTTTAATTTGTCTCTAAACCAAACTTAATAAATATTCCTACCACACACTACAGATGAAGCTTAGCCCAGCAGTTGTAGAGTTTAACTTTCAAATCATCCTATTCAATTATATTTCTGTCACATCAAAAGCAAGAGTAGAATAAAAAGAAAAGCAGCAACAACCTCAAACACGCTAGAAAATTTAGAGCAGTGGCTATCGAGGGGATAAAAAATTATTTCGTATAATGCATATAGATAAATTACTATACGGATTAATCAGAGGCACCTAACAGCTCCATTAATTCGGTTTGTAAAGCGATAAAAAGCGAAACCCCAAGAGCCCAGAATCTCATTTGCCGCAACTTCAAAGTAAACGCGTAGACAAAGGTTCCCAATCCCAACTTATGCAAAAGAACAGTATCTTTGTGCTTGTAAAAAATATTGCAGGCTTTAGAAGGTTAAATGACAACTATGATAAATTAATGTTGAAAATAAATCTAATATGGTTAAATGGATACATTCTTGTTTTTCATGAATTTGATAAACATATTACTAACCTAAGCCCCTTATTAGAGTTAATGAATAAAATATTTAACGTAGCACAAGTCGACATTAAACTCTCTTAAATCATATAGATGACAAATCTGTTTCAAAAATTTAACACAACCGCATATGTAAAATACAGATCAAATAGCTTTTAATACCGCCAACATTTAATAAGAAACGTGTTCCCACCCCATTCAAGAGTTAAATAAGTACATTGAAATATCAATAAATTGAGTGTATATATACTAGAAATAAGAGCGTCCTCTGAATAAACAGAATAAAGAAGGATTCCCGCTCACAAACTTTATGTCAGAACATAATTTTTCCACTTAATCTATGTTCCTTATAGTAACGTTTCTTGTATTGATCCACAATATAACATAAAGTGGCATTATACATTATTATTCCAAGACTGATTCAGTTAAAATGTAATATAAAGGCTATAGAACAAAATATTCATAAAAAATGGTAGCATGAAGTCCGATAAAATCAAAGTAATGTCGAGGTTGCTGTGAATCATCTTTATACTTGACATTTTAGAAGTATCCTTTTCATACACAAGTTACAATTTTGTTTTATGGATGTATTAGCACACTTTCTATTAAGGGACTCCGAAAATTAGTTTTATGTAATACTTTCTTGTCTTGACCAAGCTCTTTCAATCCATTCAGTTAGGACGAAAATCGATACATTTTCTGCCTACCACAAATAATTCTTAAGTATAAACCTAATTTGCATAAAGTTTCTCGAGTTTCAGCTCAACTGAAATATTTGTGGTTTTGAAACAATGGACGTAGCTACAATAAATCGCACATATAGTTAGTGATATTATGCTTGTTGAATTAGAATCGTGTGCGAAAGATATAAACATAGCCCCCATTTATCCCAACTGACAAGAAGAAAATCCCGGCAGTCAAAGATGAAAAGCCCGTCCACATGGATAATATATCAGAGAGAATAAACCGACATTGAAAGAGATAGAGACAATAATTCCTAACAGTTACATTGTTATTGATTATATATATATATGTGAAATAAGTTAATTAATATTATACAAATATGGTGGGTAATGAGGGGTGATTGTGGTATATAAACAGTCAACTGAATATAAGTATTGATTGCTTATATATATATTATGCATATAGCCATATCAAACCCACCTAAATTATATACCAATAAAAGATTAAATTATTAAGGATTTTCCCATGTTTAAATTATATAACGACATTAATAAGTATTAGTATTATCGCAGTTTTAATAATTAGGAATAATAAATAAAAATATATAATTGAACAAATTCTTTAAAATCGATAAAGTTTAAAAAAACTTCTGACGTTATAGGTACTTATTTCCGACATCCGTTACTTGTGTATGTAAAAAAATATGAAGTCAATTAGTCATAAAAAATTCGACTGAACCTTTTGAAATATTTATATAATATACCTTATAGAAGATATAAATAAACTAGACAGTTATAAATGCAAAGTAAAAGCAAAGAGTAAAACCAGATGCTTTCATAAATGTATACCCTTCTCCACACGAGGGAAAACATATACATGTAGTATAATCTCTTGGGGACCAAATTATTTTTTATATAAAATAGAATAACTGTTTCAACTTTAGCAAGCATAATATGTATATATTATAGTCATTTTTTTATATGGAAAACTATTGAAAACTTTACAATTTATTTTTAATTAAATATAATTATAATCTGGAAAATGTGGTCTACGATCGTAATAGGCATCAGCTACTGTTGGAATGTAAGCTATGCGTGCCTTTCTTTATATTATACCCACGGTTGACACCTGTAAATAGTAAACCTGATTGAACAAAGATATTTAAGATATATGTATAGGTCAATAGAGATAATCATTGTAAAATGGTATACAATCAACCAAAGCATAATTTATTCCACAAGAGTGAGTGCTTCACTGCACCACACCGTGTGTAACGAGGCTAGGCTAACGACCTGAATTAGGTTTGGTAGCGCATCTGCATTCAAGTTACAACATAATATAGTATGCACTATAAGTAAGCTAAGGAGTAGTTCCGAAATATAGTAAGATAACATGAGTGATAAGCAAATTAAAGACAATGTAAATAATTGATTAATAGACGAGGTAAATACATAATGTTGCTATATACACTAATGTTGCTATAAACACACTAATGTTGCTATATACACACTAATGTTGCTATATACACACTAATGTTGCTATATACACATTAATGTTGCTATTTACGCACTAATGTTGCTATATACACACTAATGTTGCTATATACACACTAATGTTGCTATATACGCACTAATGTTGCTATAT
>JAUZNC010015782.1:0-32775 GCA_034780395.1 Vannuccia rotundouncinata | reverse complement strand
ACACAATAATGTTGCTATATACGCATTAATGTTGCTATATACACACTAATGTTGCTATATACGCATTAATGTTGCTATATACACACTAATGTTGCTATATACATACACAGACGCAAATAAACGCATAAATTATATTACCATAAAATACAACAAGACAAATATCCTAATATAGAACGCGTTTGAAATATTAACAGGCATCAAACTGTATACATTTTATATAATTACATGACCCCCCCACCCTTTTTTTATTATTCATTTTTATCTGTTGATTTTAAAAAGTATATTCGTTTCTAATAACGTACAACCATTAGAATATAGGGAATGTAAGAGATGGGGGCTCAGCTATATAGAATACAAAATGTGTTAACTGTGAAAGCTATCCTTAACTCATATACACTATGCTTAGGTCACTGGCATACAACAAACCATAAAAGCCACATGCAGGACACACTAACTCCCCTCCCCTAATGTATAATATACCAATAAAAGGTCAATGAGGGAAATGTGGCACTCCAAATATAGTTCACAAGAGAAAAGCATAATCAAAGTAAAAAGCACAAATATTCAACAGACCTCCTTCTTGTACTAAACTTATTGCGCTCTATAGCTGTACTCTTCAGTGGCACAGAAATATATGCATTTAATTATAGATTAATCGAGGAATCAATGAGTCACCAAGCACTGACAAAATTTACCGTCTGACAGGACATATAAGAATAATATGCACACAAGTATGACACTTTAGTCAGGCAACACTTTCTCCATAAAAAATCCCACCATAGTATAGAACAGTGAGAGACAGAGAGCGAGGAAAATAGTTGATTTATAAAGGCACCATTTCAACCAATTATCAAACCAATCACTGGGAACAATTTCCCTGTAGTTTCTGTTATAGATTTTAAGATGTTATATTATAAAGAGCGGACGTCAGTTATTTGATATCGGGGTTGACTGATAATAAATTAACCCAGAAAGTTTTAAATAATTATAATACGTTTGACGCCATCTATTATAAATAAATACAATGCTTCCAATATGAACTTCTGCTGTGACTGTCGAAGGCAATATAATATTCCACTTGTTATACAGGATACGATCTCATAAAATTATGCACTCAATCCAAAATGGGTCCCAGTGAAGAGCTTTATCAAATAATGTACTTTGACCTATTTGGAGAAATATTGGACTTTAATCGTAGAATGAATTCAGAAGGATAAAATTGAAACAAATATATCCGTAAATCATTTTGGGAAAATCCAACATAACAAATTGATAGACATGGCAATAAAATTCCGATCATTATCTTAAAACAAGATAATGCACAATATTCATAACATATTATTATATAGGTTGAACAAGGTTCACTCGCATTAAGATGAATGACGTCGCAATTGAACATTGCTTAGCCACATTTATCGACCAAAGCATTATTAATAATCGAATTACTCAATTTTCTAAAAGGATAGATTGCGGTCTGCATGTAAATATACCTCCACAAATATTAAACTTATACATTTATGGAGATGTTTCAGTTTATTCTAGTCACTAACATGGTTTTGTACAAAAGTCTTCTATTCTAACACCAATCAAGCTGAGTGTTCAAAGAATTGTCCGCTGTGCATGTATAATGTCCTTTTTTTAGTGTAATCCTGGTGACGAAGTGACCCCCTTTCTCGACAAAAAAAGACATATATCATTATGGTTCTAATAAAACTTGATTTGTAGGAATAAGGAGAACAGTAAAATAAATATTAACTGACAGAAACTGAGTATGACAACATTTGGAGCCACTATTTATCTCTAGAAAAGGATGGATAACTCCAAGGCAATGGGATGTATGAGTAATCCAGCTGGCGCCAACTTTATGAACTCCGAACAGACGTCGTCGTGTTAGAGCAATATAGTCAAGGGAAGGTGCGCTCTGGAGGTTATTATCTGAGGTGAGGCAGCGAGAGAAAGAGAAGAGCTAGTGTTCTGGAGGGTGCTGCTGTTGCTGGTAATAAAAAGTGATGAAGTTAGCGCTGACACACACTCAACCAGGAGTTAGTAGGTCTGACAGGTACAAACCAGTCTTCCAACACGGAATATAATCACTATCTAACGGTGCATTTTCCAACCCCTCACTCTGTTTTAATGGACAATAGACTGCATATTAATCAGTATGTAACAATACCCACGGACAAAAGAGTCGCTCAACAATGAAAGAATGCGGGCAGTGTTCACGACTGCACAGTCATTCTGAATTTTACTAGTCTGGATAGTTGACATTGTATCGTATGTGAACCAAACCGTAACGTTATTATGATTGCATTAATGCCGGAAAATTAAGTCTATTCTTAATATTATGAAGTATAGTTCAAGGGCATTACAAAAATTATTAAATTTCCGTGACGTGCTGGTACAAGACAAAATATGATATATGGAAATGAGTTCAATTCCGCCAATTTAATTACAAAGCGGTTACTAATAGACGTTGAAAATTAGTTCCCTCGATTTGTATTAAATCTGGAGTAGAGGTGTGCTTAAAATAACAATTATTATCAACGTTTAGCCTAATTAAATTCCCATAGAAACTACGTTAAATTAGCATAAATAAATAAGTGAGCAATGTATAATACAAGAAAATAAATACAACCGCAGCTTACCTCTTTCCTCGATGATTTTCATAAGAGTGTGCTCGCCCCATCGGATTATGGAACTGAGAACCTCAGATTCTGGAGCCTACATGCACAGACAATGCTGTTAATTATTGTCATTAAAATGAAGCAAATGTTTCGGAGATTTAAATAAAACCCACCTGAGTATAGTTCGAAGAAAGCGTGTGAACCAATTCTTCCCGTGTGAGAGCAAAGAGGGCCGGTGAGTGGGCCACAGTGAGGAAATTCTCCCTCAGGAAGTGGCACGCTTGTCGGTGAAGGAAAGGAGATCCATGGGGCTGTTCGCTCCAGCGGAGTATCTCGACTAGATTGTCAACACTTAGACAGCTGACAAGAAGGTCCTCGCAGCCTAAATTTAGTCAAGAAATCAATATTTTAAAAATGTATCAATTTATATATTTAATGCTGTACAATCATTTATTTTTCATAACTTTGATATATTATCCACATACAGCAAGTTTTTTTGTGAAAGCAGAACCTTCCTTAAATAAAAATTGGCTATTAATAAAATCCCACAAAAAGAAAAAAAAATGCCGAATTAAATCAAAGGTTTATACAGCAATCCCACACAGATATGCGTTACATATTGTGCGCACACAAAATAATGCAATCTATTAAATGCTGTCAAGCAGATCTCTTAATACCAAAATAGATAGGCAAGCATTTATATTCCAACATCAAAGGCCTCACGTCATCCTTGCCGGTTGATTGTCACGTTTTACTAAATGTGCAAACACAGGAACTCTATGTGCAGTAAGAGGCTTAGCAGTTGATAAAGTAAGGTGCATAGAATTAATGCATCTGTAATAATTTATTGACCTAATAAAATAAAGTGTGAAGGATGACTCAATGGACAGGTATTTATCGTTAACGCCTACAGCAAAGAAACTTTGCACAATCAACTTATATATCATATGATGGGATCGGAAAAAAAGTATTGCTGAACATTTGCATAGATACTTGCAGAGCGAGCTTTGTGGGGATTTTGTACAATTTCCCTTTTTATTAGTGTGAATTAAGATTGGATTTCTAATTACAACAACACGGTAATAAAAACTCAGACAATGTCGGTCACAAAAAAGCGGATTTTTCATTACAGAGAAAACCCAGAAAACTATAATTGAACTATCATGTCACATCAAACGTTGTGCAAATTGCCTTCACGCTATTATCTCTTAATTATGCACCAGAGAGTTAACAGCATATGCAATATATTTTAAAATAAATTATAACGTTCTTTATGGAACTCCCGATCAATATATAAATATACATAGGGAATAAGGTCATCACCTCAGTAACCTTTAGAATCTACCGAGTTGGGAAAAATCATCGAAGAAAATATCCCACTAATTTCCATTTCATTCCTTATACCAGAGAAAAATATAACTAGACTATCGAAAAGGAATCTATTGCGAAAATAATAAATCACATAAATCGGACGCACAAACTACAATCATTGTGATTTGATTACAATCCAATGAAATCTGCAATCAAAATTCTATTTATTACCCGAGAGCCTCAATAAATTGACATAAATTGTGATGGAAGTTTTACACTAAACCAGTAAAAATGTGATCAAGATGAATAAAATCTCTGTGATTGGAGAAAATTTCTACTGATTATGATCCCAACAACTAATAATGGACAAATAAAGAATACATTTCTGTTATATAATAAGATATTTGCGAACAAGGCAGAAAGCTATGTGTAAGTTGTTGCTCTGAGTTAAATCTAAACACTAAAACTAAATAGCTAGGGCTATGTCGCTTGGATAAAACAAAGAACTGCGGCGGCATACAATTAATTATATCTTTATTCTTCTATTCCTGATTTTATCGCAAAACAAAGAACAAAATTATAATAAAAAAACTACATACTATAATTAAAAAGAAACATCATACATTGAATTGAACATCTAAATTGAAACAGTATATGTATAAGTAAAATCATAGTGTTTCTTAATTATTCTGCACAAAACTTTGCAATTCACAAGAACCTTAACAAGGAATTAGATTTTAATCTTTTACCGACGGGGCGATTTGTTACAGTAAAAAAGTTTACTCACCCAGAACGTAATTCTATTTTTAGTATTAATAGACTCTGATTGGCTAATATTTTATGCACCTTCCTATACAAATTTTCGCAAGTATTTAACGTCTTTTAACCTCATATTATATTGTCAAACATATACCATATCGATTTTTGTTAATAATTTCTGTTTGAAGTAGATAACTATAATATAGTGTAAAATTATTTATTACGAAAAAATAAATTTTACATTTCCTATAAATAATTCCGAATAGTGTAATTCTTACATTTTATATAATATAATGTGCATAATATGTGGGAAAACTTCTATAATATATTATATATTTTCAAGTAGAAATCTACATAAATTTAGTAAAGGATTATAATATGGCGGAGTGTGTGAGAGAAACACAACATAAAAATATACAAGTAAAATACAATAAAGGAAAATATAAAACTACAATTTTACTCAGAGTATTTTTATTTTATCTTATTGTATTTTACCTGTATATATTGTTATATAATATAGAATTTTTATTCACATAACTGTCAAAATTGCGCAACCTTCAGATACAGTAGCAGATAAATTTTTGCTCATAGACATTATATAGACATATAACTGCAATAATCCTTACTCCCGCAAACGATATATTCAGTCATCCTAAATGTCCGGAAATTTACGTAAATTCGGAAATTTTGGTTGATTTAAATAAATAATTTGTGAAGCCTATAATTTGAATTCTATATAATATTGTATAATTTCAAAGGTAATAAAAACTTAAAACGCCGACTCTTGTTGCGTCGTTTTATAAGGCTGCCCGGGGCGTAGCTATAATATAGCACCCGAGATTATAATTTCCCGGAAATTTGATTGTGGTTTGTTAGAATGTCTGAATATATTACACTTTTTTATAAATAAAACAGAGACTCAAAATATGCTTACTTACTACCAACTAGGAGGTTGCAGGCAATAAATCAAACAACCTAATGATTGCGCATATAAAAATCACTTTCTATATTTCTTTTGTTTCTCATATTACATTTCAGAATTTATATTTTTCTGTATTTCCGTTTTGTTCTTATTTTTTTAAATTACATTGTATATACTATATATATTTCATTTACATTGCATATAATTCATAATATGATATCATTTTTCAAATAATAAATAATATTAGATTCCTTAGAATATTGGATTATTATTTGTAATCACAATTTTCAATTACACTCAATAGTAGTTACTCATCTCAATATAACTGAAAATTCTAAGCATAATAAGTAAACAAAACTAATATAATATAATATAAATTATTTACGTTTTTATAATATAACAGAATTAGATATAAAATTCACGTCGTTTGCTATTATAATAAAGTACAATGAATCAAATTCATCAACTGGATTACTCATTATTAGATTATTTATTAGCTGTATGAACGCCAATACTTTTGAATTAGAATGTTATAGGTGAAGGTGTTTTTCCGCCAACTTGGAATTTACCGAAGCTATCAACGTCATAAATATTTGACTTTTTCACAGAATACAAAATGCGGACACATGTTTTTCAAAGTCTGAATTTTAAGATACCGTCGGTAAAAGGTTGACTTCTATTTTCGACAATACACGGTGAAACATGTATGTAGATGTTGGTCACATATACTTCACACTATGCCCTCTATTTTTTGAATAGTATAACGTTAATAACATAAAAATCAAATTTTCGAAATAGTACAAATTATAATAAATTGTGTCCGTTTTAATTCTAACAGAATATATTATTAAATCATCCAATTACCCAGTCCAATTTTGTCAACCAAATTAGCATTATTTATAAAGCTACTTACATTGACTGAGGGCTAGACAATCCAAAAACTCCCCAATTTGGTAGAGCTGCATAAGATCGTTCAAATATCCACAACTGAACGATTCAATCTGACTAGGAAGAGAAGAATTGCACAGACCCTCGAGGTAGGTGGTACTCGCCGGCTTTTGAGACAACTTACGCTGCACCCCAGACAACAACCCAGGGTCTAACCGGTCTGTGTACAGCCAGTGTAGCAGAGGAACCGCCAACCGACGCGGAATAATGTCCTCGTCAAGAACGATGCTAAGAAGAGAGGAACGACCACAGGCACAACCAGAATCCAGCACTAGCTGATTATGGTCTTGACGTCGGCGTTCTATGAGACTGCGCAACAGTTTGGACCGACAAGCGAGAATAGCGGTGTGGCAGGGGAGATAAAATGCACTGTTGGGGGAGAATGGAGGCTCAGGAATGGGCGGAGAATGCAACGTAGAGGACGCGGGGGTGGTCGTAGCAATAGGAGCGAACACAAGAACACAATCGGCGGAATTGGTACAACTATTAGCGACGGTTGTGGAGTCCCAGACCACACCTGGAAGTAGAAGCTTCATGTCCTGTTCGAGCTGGTTAGGCAGACCGAATTTCTGACAAAGGATCGAGAGTATATCCCAGTTGTCTTCTAAGCCGGCCTCGGAGATTTGTAATGCCCCCGTATATAGATAGCGAAGTAGACAGGTGAAGACCCGTACATCCACTCCGGGAATGGGGTCGATCACTACATTTTGATTTGAGGATGTAACACCATCGGCACTGGTTGTTGGACACTTTTGTCGCAATCTGGTGCGAAAGTAGGGACAGCGAATTGAAAGGATGGCTCGGTGAACCTTGAAAGTGGCATCTTGGTAAGTAATTTGCAGGTCGGAACTCCAGCTTTGTTCAAAAAGTTGAGTGAGATCGGTCTGCGATATAAAAAAAACAATTGATAACAATTTTATTACCGAATAATATGAATTGATTAATGAAATATCAACCTTGAGATAAGGGGGCGTTGGTCTTGCCAATTGAGACTCAATTTCAAGTTGTTTCATTATTGCCAAAGCCTCATATTCCTGTAACAAATTAATGAGCTGTTTGTAGGACCAACTGGAGGAGAGGAACTCCCTAAACTGTTTCCTATAGTCGCTATAGTTGTTAACACGTCGGCGTAGTTTGGACATCTTTTTGCGCAAGGTTTGTAACTTGGCGATAGATCTACCAGGCAGGTGCTGGAGTGCTGTGGAAACGCCGAAAATTCCAGCATGATTGTTCAAGTCGTGGTGGTCCAGTGGCTGACTGTTATGATTATGTTGGAGACCAGTTGTTTGTGGATCTTGATTACTGGATCGACGCTTTTCAATGCTCTGTAGATCCAGTGAAGGAAGTGTGTTATTGTGGTCAGGTGGAGTAGTGGAATTATTTACTTGACTGTCAGCATCCTCTTCACCCAGGTAGCAAGTGGGTAGCTTCTCAAGTTGAGAGGACACAGCACCCATTGCTCATAGTTGCATCATTCTCCAATCACAAATTCTGAAAAAATGTTTGAAATTACAACTTATAAAATTTGTTCAAATTACTATAAATAAAGATAGCTATTTTTAAATTTGATAGAATAACATTATGACATTAAACTATTATATTTGTTCACAATAATTATTGCTTTGTATTGTCAAAAACATCACAATAAGTAGATTGATATCTGAATAGAATATTAAAAATGTTGACCTTTATCTAAAAAAGAAACCCAAACAAAATGAAAATATTTTCTTATATTTAATTGAACCTTTATTTGATGAATCTAAACTTTTAAAAGAGTAAAATGCTGTCATGTAAGTGAAAAAATGGAATTTTCACAAAAACAAATATGAAATAAGGAAAAATATTATTTTAGTTAAATTTAAAACATAATCATCTAAATTTCATAAAATATAACATTTTATAGTATATTAATAACAAAAAATTATGTTCAAAATAATACAAATTATAATAAATTGTATCCAACCATATTCTAACAAAATATTCAGTTTTCTTTCTGCAACATAATTATCTAGTACTAAAATGTCTATTATGCATGTCTATTATTACATAAAATAAGCTCACATACAAACAAGTATAATAATTATAAATGATATAAAAATTCTGTAAAAGATAAAATATGGATGTGAGGAAATTAAGTGTTTTTGATATAGATATTTAAATACATATTATGTTACTTAATATATAGGTATTTAATTTGTTTAAAACATATATTTTTAATTCCATATTATTCTGAGTGACACAAATATATATAATTTAGGAGTCATTTTCAAAAATAGATTGCTTAAGATTTAAAGAACTATTATAGACTTTAATATTGTTCTGGTAGTAATTCCTTTGGCAAATGAATGAATCTGCAATAAGTGTTGTAGGCATTTACAGCTTTTTAATTTTTTTCAAAGAGGTCACTATAAACTTTGGGGCATAATTCATAGATTATTTTGAAGAGCAATAAATATAAGTCTGGCATTTAAAATATACTGTAGAATACAGTAGAGTACACTTATTATATTTATATAATAAAAATACAAACCGGTAATAAATAATTTTACTTTTATTACAATTACCTGATATGTTTAAATATTTATTTTTAGTGGTTTTTAAATATTATGCAAATTCTTATACTTATTTGATTTAGTAAAATGAATGCATTTAATTTTATTAAGAAGCCTAAATTGAAGATAACAAATACAATGATCTGAATATTATTATAATTGCTTATTTTAGGTACTCAATGTAGGTTTTATATTTGTTAATATATGAATTGAGTGACCATAACACATTCAATAAGGGTTTAGTTGAAGGATATGTTCACAAATAATTTAAGCTATTTGGATGTAAATGAATAGTTATTAAAACAAAGTTCATGCAGAATAATTGTAATAAAATTGCAGGGCTTTTCCAAGAAAAATGATTCAAAATTCCAAAATCTTTTTTGTTGTAATTTTTTATTTTCATATATTATCAGTTTCACAAGTCACACATCATAGGAAAAATAATATATATTTACTATTTACAAGATAATTAACATATGTATGAATTTCTGTAGTTAAGAAATTATTTTAAAATCAAATAAAATATTTGAATATCATTAAACATTTAAAATGAATGCTTTTATAGGTTAATTATCTTGTAAATATATAATTTCTCCTATGATGCATAACTTATGAAACACCTTAATTCACTGAGGTATGATGGTGTCTCTAAAAAAATTATAAATAATGCATTACTTTTAATTTTCATAAACTGTTGACTATTAAAATATCAGGTGGTTATACTGGAATGATGAAATATATTTGTGAAAAAAATATACTAGGCACCTTAATGAAATTCCAGGACTAACCTTTTAAAAATTATTTTTTGACAAAATTCAAGGACATATATCAACCCTGTAATTTTATAGGATAACAAGACAGTTTGGTTCAAGACACCACCTCAGTCTAAAAGGACAAATTATATGAATACAACTTAGCCCAAAGAAGAAAAAAAAATTGTCAATATTATAGGATAATAATAAAAGTAAAGGAGAAAAACATGATTTTTTTTAAACTTTTCTTGAAATTAAAGCTACATGATGAATATAGCACACAGTGGGCATGGTGATGTCTGACATGGATTTATGCAGAGCATGTATTAAAGGACTTTATAAGAAGGTTATAAGTGCTCTAATAATTGTTAACCCTGTCAGATAGGTTTTTAGTATATGTACTACTGGTTTGACATATATTTTCTACTGTTAATATATATATATATTGTGAATTTTCCAAATCTACATGTGACTAACTATAATATACTATATTTCATTATATTACACTTTACTTTTCATGGTTTTGTACAGTGGTATTTGAAATCAATTTTTAAACATTTGTATAATTTGTTGAAAAAGGATTGAGAACACTATTTAAAATAATGAAGTGACAATTAGGATGTATGTGCAACAAAACTCTCCAATTATTGGTATGAATATATATATTGATCAGTTTTATTATGAGACATAGACAAAATGATATTTAATTGGTATTTAATAGACTGTTTTTTATTATTGATTAATAAATTATTTATAAGCTTTCCTTAAATTCAAAACATACATTGCTTGATTTATAATAATTTTATAAATGCTATTACTTTGTATTTATATACTAATAATATGTTAGGTTGGATGCATATATATCATGTATTTTGTATACTATCAGTGAATTTGTCTGGTTTGTAAATGGGATAGGTACAATTTGATTGGGACTAATGGTTTGTGAACAGGACAGTTATATGCATGTACCAACAATGAATTTTAAATAAAATAAGATTAACATAATTATAATTAATGACAGCAGATGATTATTTTTCTAAATCTATTTTAAAAACATTTACCAAAATCATTTATTGAAATATTAAGTCAATTTACATATCAACACCAATTTTATGTCAGCCTATTGTATATTCATTGTTGGGACAGACAACAATAAGATTAACATATGACAGCAAACGATTATTTTTCTAAATATATATGTATATATAGTAATTATTCTGAGCGGAGTTCTCTTAGTCACAGTCTGAAAATCATTTTATAGTGTTTTATTCTACTGCTTTTTGTTATTTAATTATTATTTAAATTACGTTTTAAATTGTGCTTCTCTAACACACATCACTTAATAAATATTAACTGTATTGATTAATTGCTATTCAATATAATTACCTTATTATATTTCCAATATTCATTAATCCCAAAGCTGATCGAGTTTGTAAATATTCCAATAAATTTGTGTGTGAAACTTGATTTTATTTTCACCTAATACAAACAACTATCCGTGTAATAAATTTATAAGCAAAAATTATTTAGATATAACATTATAAATGTCTAAAATGAGAGATTTTTAGATTTTTTCTTTTTTGACATAACATTAGTATATTCTTACATAACTTAAGTTGTATGATCCATGTAAAACCCATGGATTCTTATTATATAATTAATCCTCATCAAGGTTATTAGCATTGACTTATATATTATTTATCTAGACCGGCAAACAGACCAAAAAACATCCAGAGCACATTTCAATTATATACGGAAATAGTTTCATTTTAAAGATGATATTCAATCAATATTATATATTTTTATAGGCTTTTGATTATTACATATATTGATTGGTTACCCTCTTATAAACGAAACTAATACCGTATATAATTGAAATGCATTTATAACTCCCCTGAATTTCCTATTGATTATCGATATAGATATATACCTTCGCGAACGTTTATTACTATTGAATATTGGTCAGTTTGCCGGTCAAGATAAATAATTTACAAGTCATTGGAATTATTAGTAAAAAAAAAATAGCTAAAAATTTCTAACTACCTAAGCAAAAAATGTATCAATGTACGGAAAAGCCGAAATATTAATCAGTTTCGTCTTCCGCATCTTTGAGCCAAGTATCATAATTATAGCGATTTAATGTAAACAACCATGATAAATACATGAAAAAAAAACAGAATAAACCGGAGCTGCAATTAAGAGCAATCAAATTAAAAGCCATGCATCAACTCTGGAAAAAACAACTTTAATTTTATAATTCTGCTATTCTCCGTATGAATATATTCGTATGCTAGAATTATTAGCTTTTTATCGATTAAATTTCTACTTTATGTACTCTGTAAACCTATGTAAACTTTGTTGGAATAATCTGGTTTTGTTAGTAATCATTTTTCCTTTGTAGTACCTATACAAATTTCTCTAAGCGTCTCTGAGGTACCCCTGACGAGTCTGTTTTTATCGAAAATTTGGGTCAATAGAAGCTATTTGCAGCTTTGCTTTTTCTTATTCTACAATATTCTGCCAAGGGATGTATACCTACACTTTTTTATAACCATTATAGATATGTATCGATTTAATATCATAAATATAGATTTTGACAAAAGTTTTGTCTAGTTAAGATTTTACATTTTATATTATGAAATTTCTATCCAATCGAAGCAGAACCACAAATATACATAGCTTTACAAAACTATAAGGGTTTCATAAAAAACTTTCAAATGTTGAAGTGTAGAGATATAATAGTTTTGTGAAATTCTCATGGGAATTTGAAGTTTGGTCGCACATTTATTGCATAAATAAATTTAAATAAGTACCTGATTGCAATCGAAACACAAAATTAAAATGATATATAAAATAAAAATTTAAGTAAAACAATTTACTGAATAGTTTTTACAATTAAATGTTCAACAACTGATAAACGAAAGTTATCCCCACTTCCTTGAAAAATAATTTGATAATTCGAATAATTTTATTTTTACATAGCTAATATAACATATACATGAATTATACATACAGATACCTCTTTAATAGTATGAAAAATATAAACATAATATACACACGTAATTCTGAATTGATTATACTTAAAAAACATAAAAAAGAGTAGTACACTTAATTTAATCCCTTTTCCTTTTAAAAATGTGCTCTTTAACAAACTGAATAAAAGTATTTTCACGTTTAAAAACTATAAATAAATTGCACAATAAACACACAGCACCAATAAAGATATGAACAAAAATGAAAGACCATCCGAAATTACAGCAAAATACGTTCTAAAAAAGAAAAAGAAACACATTATAAGAATAACTGTTAAAAGAAAGATTGATAAACATTTTTATAATAAAAAATACCAAAACAAATAATTATATTACAATGTAAAGCAATTTAAATGTAATCAATAATTTTACACTTTGACACATTCTCATTACCGAATACACTAACGAATAAATTATAGAAACTTGCAAACAGCATAGTTAATTTGAATGAATATATACAATACTTACTTCTGAGAAAAGAGTTATAGCTAATGAGATGAAGAAACTGGAGCCGACGAATAAGTCTGGTACGAAAGCCCACAGAGGAGAGACATATTTGGAATTATTGGAAAACTTGGAGCCTTTAGTTTCTTCAGTAGAGTCTGAAGACCAACTGTTGTGGTCGATAGTTGCGAAGTAATTGTAGATGTAAACAGATCTAAGTTGGAAAGTTTTATAATTACAAACTTGTCCAATTATATTGTTTTTATACACTTTTCAATGAACTTTTATATCCATCGATAATACAAAGATTAATTGAAATAATTTCCATTATAATTGCTTATTTGAAATTATTAAGGTTTAAAGAGTTAAAAAAATACAATTAATCCAAAAAAAGTATGTTTTTATTAAAAACAATTGAGATTCTTAAAACCATATTGTATACAATTTTAATTACATTGAAATATAATATTATACTACTATTATAGTAAAAAAATAAAGTATAAATTAAAAAAGACTTACCCGTATATCCCTCTTAATGCTAAATTGACACAGTTAGCAAGGACAAATCCTACCGATCCAAAAATGTTTACTAGAACATACGATGTAGCGAGGAAGATGGCTGAGAAGACCACTAATAAACGGTTGTAGCGCGAAATTTCACCCTGCAAGTAGATTGATTAATGCATACGTGAGGATTGAAGTATTGAAATTTACATTAAAATTGCATTTATTTTTATTTTACAGATTTTGAAATTAAATTATTTCAGAAAATATACGATTTTAAGAATACAAAATGAACATACTACTTGAACAGTAACAAGTAATATCCAATTTTCATCATATAAAAAGCAGTAAAAGAATAATTTTAACCTCTGGCATGGTCGCAAACATGAAGCACTCTACAATTCCATTGAGGGCCATCACGAAGACATACAAGACAATGGTACGAAGGATCTGGGGTCCCGATGATCCCGGGCCGACCAGAAAGTCTCCACCATAGAGTTGGAGAGCCAGATGGGCATAGGCCTGGCCAAAGATGGCCATTGTTAGGCCGAGTAGAGAGACAAGTTTCAGGTAGGATTTGAGAACGCGGGCTGAGAGGTTGACTTTCGACTAACAAGCGGAAATAGTGGAGAGTCATTACAAATATAATTTATAATCATATAGCTAGCTACCTGATCAGGATGTTGAGCAGCTTTCGAAGATCTCGAGAGAGTTTGTGAGAAAAAGAGAAATCCGCTGTCTTCAAGAGGCAGGAAAAGGAAGCGTGCCGGAAGAGAACCGATATTGTTTACAATGTCATATACTCCTGCGTGAAATGAGAAATAAGACACTTCAAGCATTAGGACGTCTCAAATGACTGTTCTAAACCATTATTGTCTCATTACCGTTATGTTATTTAGTACATTTTAAATTATAAATGGTTTTAAGATATTGTATTTCTACAACAAAACAATAACAACTGAAAATAAATTTTTACGAAAAGATTACTAACTTGCAGATCAAGAAAACACTTCTAAATATTATTCTGTTTGCCAGAGCATGTTTTTAAACTCACCTTGATCAGCAAAGCTCAGCAAATTGAAGACAGTCATCATGTAACGTTCACCTAAAATCAATAATACCGATTGAATAGCCGTAATTTTTAGAATTTGAAAAGCCTTTATAAATTCACTGATATAAAATAAATTGTTGAGTTAAATCGTTTTTAAAATTAGATTTGGGGATGGAATTCTTACCCTCAGTCAAAAATTGTTTTAATAAAGACTGAAAATAGAAACTTTTGATCAAACTGGCGACATCTCTGTCGATTGAAAACTGAAAATATACAAAAAGCATTATTTAGAAATGTACACCAGCTAACCTATATAATAAGAAATTAAAGTACAACCGTTGTATTTAAAAAATGAAGATAGAACACAATAAACCAACTTTATTGAATAAGAAAACACAACTCACAGACGACAAACGCGGGAAGAGATCTCTGAATGATTTTAATTTTAGATTTGGGAGATGCTGCTTCACCAAATCCTTCTTGAACAACCACCAAAACAGAGCGAAGTTGGACACCGATATGGACAGGCCATACACAACCTGAAAATTAAGAATAAACCAAAAACAATAAACTATTTTAAATATCCAGAATCCAAATAATATTTGTTTAACTATTCAACGCATAAAAACATGTTCCCACTGACCTGGGCAACACCAAAGATGTACAGGCCCAATTGTGGCCAGAAGACCACCAGAACCAAGGTCAGTGAGCACCGGGCAAGCATGGCAAGTCCTTCAGTGGCCACTCTGTGACGTACATAGAGCGCCTGTTGACTCAGCAGCCATGCGGGTTCCCCAAGCAGCTCCAGGAGGCTGGCAAGGGTGTAGAGGACCACCGCATGGGGGTATGCGGGGTCATCAGGTGCCTGGAAGCCGTAAAGCCAGAGCGGGGCTAGAACACAGCTCGTGAGTAGACCCAGGGGGGAGCTGAACAATTTTGATGGTGTGTTGTGGGTAATAGAACTATTTTTGAAATAATGCAACCAGTTTTATCTCAAACTTTTAAACTATACAATGAAATGTTACATTTAAAATGGCGGAGTTTATCAAAGAGACGCATAATAAAAATAAAAACTTTCTGTATAAATGTTCCCCACAAATAAATTTAAACCGATACAAAAAGTTTTTATGGGGAGCACTGTTAAAAGACATTTTGCTAATTTTGTATCATTTTAAAATAATTTTATTGTAATAGCTGTATCGATTAAAATTTATTCATCGTTTTATTTTATTTGTATATGATGAAAAAGATTTATAGGTAAACAGATTTCGCTAATATTAACAAAATTTCAATTTTTAAAATAACATGTTTAATTCTCAATCAGTTTTAATTCCATAATAAGGAACATCGCAACAAATTAAGATATTGAAAATCCTAGATATAAAGTGTGCCTTACGATCTTAGACAAACAAACTACACTAAACAATTAACAAGTTGAATGTACACGTACATCGTCCAGAGTAAATTGACAAAACTCTGGGTACACCTCGGCTTGGTGTGGCTGAGACAGGCCCGTCGGAAGGCTTCACGGGCGAGGAAGAGCAGGGTAGTGTTGAGGAGGGTGAGCCGGATATTAACCACACCGAGAGTGTCTCGAGTGATGAAGCGCAGCAGAACGGCATTCATGAAGAAGGTGGACAGTCGAAAGGCCAGTTGAACCACCATCGTGTAAGAGGCGAGAGTTACAGATCCTTCGAGGGCAGCATTGCCTCCTTCATCGGAACCTGTGGACATGTCGGGATCAAGGTCCTCTGGGTTCTCGTTAACTTTCTGTCTTGCTTGAGATGTCGACATCTTTATAAACAATCTGGGAAACCACATCGAAAATAGATCAGTTTAAAAAGAAAATATTAAAACGATCAATCATATTTAAAATGGTGCCTCCCTTTAAAATTAAACGAGATATTTGTATTATTGTACTGATTAATGTTATAATATAAAAATAAAATAATCTTAATTCGTCAATATTAGAAACCCAAGTTAGTATGAAAAACAGAACACCATAAATTAATATTTTAAATAATTTTATTCCATTCAGAATAACAAACACAGCCAAAACATATCATACAACTGTACAGTGAAAATAATAAACAATGAAATTGATATATTCGTAAATTAACAAATATTTGTAGACAATGAGAAGAAAATGTTATCTACAAAAAGAAATAAACAGCGAGAAATTAATTAATACAGAGGAAACGTGAACAGTTGCTCATAAAAACAAACCTTATAGATAGTTAAGAATAGCCACCAATTGAGCTACTTGCACGGACAAAGCGAAACAATTACGAGATATCAAATGATCCATAAAACGAAACTGTCAAAACGTGAGAAGTTATATGAGGCCCCCCCCATCTGTTCTCCAGTTAATCTATTTCTTATGGGCAAAAGAAGGTTCCACTGGGTGAGTTAATAAGTGTGAAAACGGGGTCAAAGACACGCTAATACACACAAAAGGTATAATTAATTATCCGTCAATTGAAAGATCGTCATCTTCCGACTCGTCCGAAAAGCTACAAATATCATCATCGGCCGCCCAGCCTTTTTCCATGGATCCCTCCATAGCATGTCTTTCATTATTGCTTCCCGGCGTCTCAGAATTATGACCATAGACACTCAGAGCTGGCGGATGACCTTCGGCTTCTTCCTGATGGCGAAGAATCACCTCCATAATTCGAATATATTTGATCGCCTGCCGAAGAATTTCATTCTTGCTCAGCTTCTTCTCGGGCGGATGAGTAGGTAGAATCCGACGAAGCTCACCAAACGCGTGGTTTACACTCTGCTGTCGTTGACGCTCTCGGGAATTTGTATAGTTTCTACGCGTTCCCGTGGCTACCGGGTGAGAGGCAGATGGCATTGAGGTTGACACCCCTGGTCTACTCGGTCCGCTTCGAGGGTAGCAGCCAGTGGCGAGCATAGGTCCCGTGGAAAATGCAAGAATTCCACTACAACTTAACGGATGCGGGCGTCTGGAGTAGTGACCGGAGATACTGGTTTCCATGGAAATCGCACTGCTAGCTCGAAAGTTAGCAGAAACACTCAGGTTTAACGGAAGAGAGCTAAGCGATGGTGATATTCCAGATTGAATGTTATTCATTGTAAAAATAGAATGCAAACTATTAAATGTTTTGCAGAGGAGTATAAGCAACACCGCAGGCGACAGTCGAATATGAAAATGATTAAAATTCACACCGGTTTATTGCACTGAGGAATAATAAATGAGCGACGTCTGACTCCACAAAGTGATAATTAGAATAACTTTGGGCATTCTGATTTGAAGACGGCGTCGGAAATGTTACAACAGGTGACGTGCGTCTCTCTCCTGTAGTGAAGGAAAAGTGGCAAGCCAGCCTACTGTGAAGCAAGCAAGCGATCGAGTGTTGATGACGCTATTTGTGAAAAATAGTTGATTAATTCTGCAGCTCGATCTCTGGGTCCAAAGCGATAAACGATAAACAAACGGCCGAATTAATCGAATAATTTCTCTCGGCTAACTCAAGTGAATAAATGAAAGCTGAAGATAGCTGATTATCTTAAAAGAACAGGCTACCGATGGGAATAAGAATTCACTATCTTGACTCAACACCCGGTCTATAAATTAACTGAGGAAGTCCACCCCTCCACCTTTGTATAATCAAAATTGTCTGTTTATATTATTAGACTATTCAAAGCAATACTAACTTACGCTTGGTATCTATTATAGAAATATAGTACCCCTTTGATTAAGAATGTCAGAAAGATTGGCTAACCACTTATAAAATTGTATATTATAAACAATTAGGCAATCCATTAAATACACGGACATATAACCACTATAACATATGTATATTTATGGAGACAATTCCAATGGCAAGGAGGGACCCTTAATAGCATATATATGGACCAATCTCAGATGAATTTGTCGTTAACCTTGGGCCAAAGGTCGTTTTTTAGTTATTTTTAAAACCAGCATTATTTAAATCTGACTAGATTCATAGGGTTATAAAAACCACCATATTCTGAACTATAGGTGTAATTATTTTCTTATTCAGGCCCAACATTGTATAAAATAAATGAAATGACTAACAATTATGAAATTGATATGTTTTCGGATATGGCAATAGTTACTGTTATAATTCGTAATATCATTTGACCAATAAATATTAAAGCGATAACAATAATAATGACTAAGAGAAAAAATAAATAGACAAATTGTGTACAATATACTCAGTATTATATATTTCTATATATGACATAATTTGGAATTGAAATTGAATAATTAATTCAAATTAGTTAAATATAATTAGAATTTTTATAAAAAACCACACTTGACTAAAAAGTGTCTAACCAAAAACTAAACAAGGTTGTGTTTTTTGCATACTTTTCTGTTTATCTCTCTATATAATATTTTAATTTATTCTACTACTTTTCAGTAGTATAAGTTAATAAAAAATATTTTATAACAAGTTTATAAGATTAATAATTTCAATAATTAAATTTTTCCTAAGCATTTTAACACACGAAACTGAAATTCATAATGGTAATTATTCTGAATAACAAGCACAACATCGTTAGTTATCAAAATTTATACAAAATTTAAAGTATACACTCGTGTAATATGAAAGGGAAGGTTGTTACATGCAAAAAAACGTTATATTGGCAAGTTCAAAAATAATGTCAATGCAAAAAAGTGAAAAATCAATGCTCAATAAATGAATTTACAGCTGTCATTTTAATTCACTAATTTATAATGCATGATGTGGTGAACAAATAAACAACTGTTATAAATTGTTTTAATAGTTATGCATAAATACAAAAATATAACAAACACCAACACAATAATAATTTCAAAGTAAAAAAATACTATACAGTAAAATGAAGATAACAATTGATGTAAAAAATAAGGCATATCAGACATGTATCAAAATTAGTGGCTTGTGACGTCATTCATAATATTTTAATAAATGGAGTTAGTTACAAATACTGTAAACCATTTGGTCCAGATTAAATTCAATACATTCAGAAACCAAATTAATACTTTCAATTCCAACATCCTACAGGTCTAGTTTTTATGTTGAATCAATATAGAGCTGACAGCAATGTCTGTGCACACTATTTATTTAACTAAGCTTGAGAGATTAAAAATGTGAGTGTATATATATTATAATATATCATTTTAAATGTTGCATATATTCTGCTGAATTTGAATGAAACTTTCATTTAGGATAAATATATGGTTTAATTATTTAACTGAATTATCAAACTATTTTAATCTGTTAGTTCTCAAATAGAAATAATTTGTGTAAATAACAAGTCAAATCAAACAAGTTAATATAATTTTCAGAATTATTACTAAAATGAAACATGTTAATATTATCAATTAGTAAAATTAAATGTTGAAAACAATTACAAGAAAACAATTACTTGTGTAAATAAAAATACAGCAAAGATTATCAGAAAATATGAATTTGAATAACTTTCATTTCAAAATTTCTTATATGTGCACACCGTAAATTCAAATATTTTGTAATCTGGATTTTATAATACCATACAATACCAATGACACAACTGTTGTGACAAGGAAGCTTTTCACTTTGCACCAATAATTGCATACACATCATTTTGGACTGTGAAGTTTGAATTTTGAAGTTTACAAACTAAAGCATTTTTACATTATATTAAACTTATATTTATTGTGTTATGTTTAAATGTTATAAAATAGAATCTACCTGAAACTGATAAAGAAATACAATCTATGTTTAACATAGTAAACAGGATCTGTACAAAATCGTTGAGAATAATTATAATGTAAAAAAATAATGGAGATATCCATATTTATTATTCAATATTATAGTCTAATGAACATTTAGTAAAACCGGATCTCTGTATAAAATGGTCAAATCAACCGCAATATTTGTATCAAAAAGAAAAAAATATGACATACATGATTCATGTATAATTCTCTTGTCCTGATATAACATCCTTCACAATTGTTCTTAAATCAATTCTGACCAGTTCATCATTATCCAGTATCATAGTATTGTTCAATTAATCTTATCACAGTGTCATACTGTCAAAGGGGGTATGTTTTCAGTCATCTCATAGCTTCTTTCACTGACTGCATTTATATAGTTATGTATAAGTGTAATATATTTTGTAGTCTGTTACTATTAACTGAACCAGGTTAAAATGATTTGAAATTATATTTATTAATTAATTGATTTTTATCCAATTAAACAATCATTATGTATACAAAGTTATTAGACATTATTTATATTGTGGATATCAGAAAGTTTGTATATAAACTACCAAAAATAAAAATTAAATATATCCTAATTTATACAGGTTTTATCAGCCATTAATGGCACATTACAGTTCTATACCAACATAATTGCTATAGTGGAAAAGCAGCACTCATTTATGAAAAAAGTGTAGTTCAATTCAATAAATATTATTCATTAGTCTATATATAATAAAAATAGAGTAAATATTTTTTGATATCTGTAATAGGGCCAATCAAAATGCAATATGACAAATAATATCTCAAATGGATCTGTTGAGATTTCTCCATGGGGGGACCAGACCCCTAAACTTGTTTTGCAATCAGATACCTGGTCTCTAAAGCTTTCTAGTTTGATTTCTTTATTAATTGAAAAAACTCTTTCCATAGTGACCAAGTGAAATCACTTAAACTATTTAGATTAAATACCATAGAGTCAGACAAAATGGTTTCATATGATGATAAGGAAATGCATTTAGACAATAAAACAATTCATAGAAACTCCTTGGGATTACTTGCCTGTACATTCTCCCTCAACTTCTTGATCCAGAAATGAATCAAGAGGAGGCTTCTATGGAACACATACCTTAGAGGCATGCAAATGAAGATTCTCAAACAAAAGAGAATGGACTGCTGGGTAACATATTTATGAGGCCCAGATATGAATCTCTCCAGGACAAAGACTCTGGCTCTCTACTCTGGGACAGGAGTGCTGGCACAGCAAATTTTTCAAAAATTTATATTTGTTTAAAATTCCCTTTTTCAGACCTGGGGATGTTGTATAAAAACTAACAATTACTCATTAACTCTACTCACATGATTATTATGAAGGGTAATTATTTGCCAAAACCAATTGAAAATTTGACAGTTTTATAAACATAATGATTAATTGTTAACTCTATTCATGTGATTAATACAAACTCTTTGCTAAAACTGGTTTATAATTTGACTGACTTTTATAAAACTTATGAATTAATCAGCTTCACCAACTCCTCAGTAACAAGCAAAATCCCACATGAACTAACAAGTGATTAGAGGGTACTGTTTATGTTTACAAAGGATAATGATTGGTCAATATAGACATTGGTGTAATGTGTCTACATAAAATATTACATTTTGTGTGTGATAGCTGCTTATATTGTTATCCTTCCTGGTGAATAAGGATCAAGGTAAAATATTTTTTATTCAATAAAGATCTTTCTGGGAATTAACATTTCTCACAAAAGGACATTCTGTTTTTGGTTGATATATATATGGTGAACCTTTGAGATGCAGATTATCACACAACTGAGCCATGCTTTACAATCCATTCAACAATTGTATTTATTACTAAATTATTATGAACTCCTTATATGAGACATGTATAAATGTGATAATAAATACTGAATTTTTATCCCTAATATTTTTATCTGCTTTGTGGTAATAATAATGAAAAGGATTGCTGCAATATACTCTATTGGGCTTTTCTTTAAAGTGTGTTAAGTTGATGTGTAGGTGTTGATGTGTAGGTGTTGGCATAGTATTATACTTTCAATGTAGGTTAGTTGGGCGATTAATTGTTATCACAAAGGGTTCTACACAACATTTATCTGTTATCCTTCATCATAATAATGAATTGGAATAATTTTTTAAAATAAAATTGAATGTTAGCAATGGTGACTAATCATTAGTTTTATGCAAAATCCACCTGGTTCTGTTTTTCAAGAATTTTCCAGTCTCGAAAAAATGAACCCTGTATTATCTGTATTGTGCATAAAAATAGTTTATCTAGTGATCCCAAGTTACCCAGTGTACTATTAAGTTAAAATATTTTTAATTCACATCATCTCCTAGCTCTCTACATTATCTGACCCAGCAAAAAGTTTTAGACATACAATTGTGAAATACTATAAAATATATTCTTTAATTAACTTTTTAAAATAATAAAATAATTACTCTTTTTCTGCAGATTTATATTTTTGAACATTGTATTGTATTTAATGTAAACGTAATGTATGGGCACAGTGTAACTAAAGGGATACTCTTTAGTAAACACTAACAACAACACAATTGTAAACTCGTATTAATATTAATATTTTTCATATAATCTGTATCTTTTTAATCATTGTTTAAATAATACAAATAATTTTGAAAGTATTAGAATTTAAACGGGTTCTAACATTTGGAAGGATAAACTGTTCACACAAAATTGTCCCTTAACTTATAATGGATCTTCACATATATTTCATTTAAACCGGGGAGTCCTTAATTAATTAAACATAGTTTTCAAGGGAATGAAATTTAACATCAAATTCTGTTACTCTTTAGCAAATATTTTGAATAATACCTATACTGTTCAAGGGCTCCTCCAGAAATTAAAAAAAATAAGGTGACTAAAATTAGCTATAATTTTGAAGCCCCTTGCACAAATGTAAAATAATTTTGACGCTCCTTGCTTGAAAATATAAAAACAATTGAATATCCATAAATGTGTTCGAGTAGTTTGAAGAATCATAACCGCCATTTAAAAAGCACATAAAATTTATATAAATAAAGTAGCATTATAGTAACGTTTATAATTAATTTTATTTGTTTAATCGTTTTAATTTTTAGCATGTTAATTGCTTTTGCACCCCCTCCCCTTCTAAAGTTTATGCAGGGGGGGGGGGGTTCTTTTATTATCCCCTCCCAAAAGCTCAAATGTTCAATTAACCTCGGGAAAGCTTAATTATTAAATAAGAGTATAATATATACCCAACTTTCTGTTAAATATATTGTTTTATGATTCCAAAATTTAGAAAATATTGAAAAATCGAAGAATATTGCATTAATAAATTAAATAAAACGAAATCATTATTATCAAGTAGCCTGAACAAAAAAATTTACTTGTTCTATATTTACAGAAAGTAAAATGATATTTTTTTAGATAAACTAAAATGAATTTTTTGTATATTTATATTTTTTAAATATTTCTTGGGTTGCAATCCTTCCCCACCAAGACGATTAAGAGACAGGGAAATGTATAGGTTATTTTACTAAAATTTTGATATATATTTAAAAGAAATAATGTATATTTTATTTTCAAATGTTCTCCCAGAACATATAATTTTGAGTTTAATTAATGTAAACAAATTTTGAGTAATTTTATTTTTAAAACTTTTTTATTCTTTTAAGGATATATCATTTATCGTATTGGCAAACAGATCGCTAATTATTCAGGCTATATATATTATATATAACCACCTAATTTGTTAATATATTTTGTCAAAAAAATCTGCTTTATGAGCATAGGGTTAGGGTTCCAACTTTAAATGGTTGCATCGGGATATTTACCAAAATTAGGATATTCAATATGCAATGCGTAATATTCCCTATCTAAAAATTCTGATTAGAATCAGCTCCGGATTAAAAAAACGCGGGGCCTCCTAGGACATATATAGTTTTATAGTAAAACATGTAAAAAAACAAAACTAGAACATATAATAACATCAAATTGTTCTCGATACCCCCTCCCTCCCATTGTTATCATAAAAGCGCGGGGCCACTGAAAACGTGTTGAAATAGTGCGGGGCCTTAGATCATGACCTACTTGGCCTATAAATAGGTTATCCGGATTTAATTGAATGGCTGGAATATTATGTGTAACGGAAATGATGTAATCTAGCCAGATGTATAATAATGAGGCTAAACCGTATTTTTTCAAATCAAAGATAATCAAGTTTTTTCAATATGTTTTAATAAAATATATTTAGTCTATATTAATTTTAATAGAATTATATGGCGGTTAAAACAAGGTTTTAAAATAATTAAATATTATAAATTTCATATTTTGCTTTTACAAAAAATAAATAATATATAGTATTGAATTTTCAATTTTCAATTTTTAATTAAATTAAATTAAATTTTAATTTGTGTGTTTTTCTTTACTGTGTTTCAAACTATTAAAAATATTAATAGTAGTTTTGAGAAAGAAATAATTAATAATATATTTAAAAATATTTAAACAAATAATAAATTGAAATTAAATTAAATTAAATTTAGTAAAATTATTAAATATAGGAAGGTACTATTGAAATAATTTTACATAAGTTGTATTTTTTTAAAAAATGAGTAAAAAATTATTATGACGAAATATCAAACCATGAAATAAATAAATCAGAAGGAAATTTTACAAAAAACAATGATTTTAATACGTTTTTTAGTATAATTATAAATAATATAAAAATATAAAATATGCACCACAAATACAAATAAATCGTTTAAGATATAAACAGTCAAAGGATCAACTATAAACTAGACATAACAATACTCACAAATATATGTTCCTACACATGAAATCATACGAAAATAAAATACTATTGAGAATATCACATATAAATAAATAGTATTTACATATAGCACAAATAAATGACTTATATCTTAAAAAGATCGGGAAAATAATCTTGATAATTGAAATCTGAGAAATAGGAACAATCGAATATCTACATCACATTGGGAATTATGAGTGATTATTATGCAATATATATAATGCGGAGGTATATCTACAATATTTATTAAATGTTTCAAGTTAAAAGTTAATCTTGATCTTTACTATCAACGGACTTGCAAGAGAACTGCTGAAGGAAGAGGTTCGATAGAGGCCTGCGAAGAGACCACTCCTCCAGAGTGGCAATTGGTTCGAAGATGTCGGCCAGAGCTGGGCGTCGTGATAGTAAGCTTCTGGATGGTAGAGTTCGGACTATTCGCGATTCGGATCTATTACAGATTTCTTTGAGTTGAGGGTTTCCTCCAGTTGTCGAATCTCGGTTGTGGATGCGGAAGGCCATTCGTCGTCTTTTTTGAAAATCCGGTTCGCTGAAAAGTTGTGCTCGGACCAGCAAGGGAGAGTTTCTGCCTTCGGAATTGCCATCCGAACTAGAACTGTCCAAGTCTTTGAGTATTAATGAAGAACACGAAGACATGGAACTGCTGCTGATATTTGTGTGAGACATGGCTGTTGCTTGTTGTAAAGAAAAACGTATATTATTGTGGAAATTATTTTTTCCATTGAAAGGCTGCCTATTTATACAAGATCGCACCTCTTCTTTCCTTTCCTCTCTCTCTCCATCCTACGCAACGAAGAACGTACGTGGAAGGCGATGCGCAATTGTGATTCGTTGGTAAAAGCCGACACAGGAAAATGCTAAATTACTTATAAAAAGCACACGTGTGAGTGTTTGTATATAATGTACTGAATCACAAGACAAGAATATGTTTTAAAACCCATATAGCTTCCATACAGACTTAAAATTGATTAACGCAAGTAAAGTACTAGAATAGGGTAGTACCTACTCCTAAATATAAGACAATTAATAAGGGAGAGTTCCCCTTATTGTATGACTCACTTTATTGTCACGAGTTTATTGAATGATTAATTTATTTGCTGAATGATTTTATTATAGTCATAATTAAAAATGAATCATTACTCAGGGAGTGTATATTAATTAGCACTTAATTAAATATAAATAAATATTTTTTTAAAACGATATTTTTAAACATGAGTCTTTCAAACAATATTATGTATTCAATATTTTTAATTATTATATATTAAACATAATTAATATTCATTTATAAATGTTTTTTCACAAAAAATAGTTAATAGGAACAGCGTTTCAACAACATTCAAAAAATTAATCCTTAAAATTAAACCATTAAACCATTAAAATTAATACTTATGAATTGAGAAACTCGCTAATAATTATTATTTATCCCACTTTGTATAATAGTTTCGATTAGGTATATATTAACAAATTAACAAATGATAATCTGATGAAGTGCGTCCCAGGAAAATTATAATATAATTTCCTTAAAATAACAAAATAATTAAATACGTATAATTAAAATTAAAAACTATCATCACTTAAACATTCAGTGCACTGTCTAAATAAGATTCTAAATTAAATATATTAAAGAAAACAATAGTGTTCTTAATAAATCATAAGATCTTTATTGAAATTAAAATTTAAAAAAAATTTGATTTATAATCTAATTTTTATTAAGAACAATTGAAATGATAGAATTTAAAAAAAAAAGTTATTGATAGATATTAAAATAATTTAAATTTAAATATTAATCATAATACAAGGCCGTAGGAACAATCATGGCAGGACCGGATATCTGTTAAGCTGAAAACTGCATCAAAGAAAGGTTCAACCAAGTCGATTATCAAATTTATTTAACATGTGAAACACTTTTGATCAAGGCAGCTGCAGGAGATGAGATTGAAGACATTTTGACCGAAGTAACTGTATTTTATAAAGGTGACTTTGATATAAATCTTCTTCGTGTACAGCTGGCTGTATTTTCCACTAATCATAAGTTGTATAGTGATACATTTACATTATCTTTTATAATTCATTATATTCCTTATACTCTATAACCATATGATGTACAACAATTAATAAGACAAGTGATCACCTTATTATACAACTAATTTTAGTAATGCCAGCTACCAACGCAGTAAGTGAGCGATCATTCAGTACACTATATGACGTGTAAAGAGTTATCTTAAAGGGCCACAATGGGCCAAAATCGTTTGAATCATTTGATGATGTTATCGATTCGTAAGGAAATAACTGATGCTATTTCTGTTGTTACCGTAGCAAGTGATTTTGTACATAATTCACAACACAGAAACCAACTATTTGGTAAATTTTAATTCAGTATTAATACATGTATATGGTTTGACACCATATATGGAATCAATTATTTGTATTATGTTTACATTTTAAATAATATTATTAGAATTTCTTCTTATTAGTACCTATTCATTTATTTTATCAATCGAGGGGCATCGTGCCCTATATATATTATTGTATGTAAATACTAAGGTTTTATGTAAATTAACTTACTATTATAAATTTGTATGTAAACAATAAAGGTTTTGATTGATTTCAAATCATGATTAATTTTTAATTGAGTTAAGCCATATAGCTTTATTATTGAAAAAATCTGAATTTCTAATATTGCGCCTTTTAATAGCTAGCCGTACCAATAGAAATTTCATTCCTACAGGCCTGTAATATAAATTTATATATTTTTAAAATTGTATATTGTGTCCAGTTTTAGCCAGGACATTATATTATATTTAAAACTTATAATTTATATTAGGTAGGTACTATTTAGAGATGTAATAATTCATAAATTTGAGCAAGAAATACAATATCTACCTACGTAAAAAATACGAAACTAAAACATGCAAATTTATATATTTATAAATTTCATGACCTTATAAAATTTTGCTGTAGAATTATATGTAACCGCTAAAAATATCAAAATTATTTTCAAATAAAAATCAAAAGATATATTTTTATTATAGCTTTATATACGGAATAATTTATTTAATGTATTTATTATTAGTGGCTAACCTTAATGTCGTTGTCATTAAAACATGATTTTTTTTACATTTAAAGAGGCTTAAAATTGAAACCCTTTATCTTAATTATATTGAATCTATAAACAAAATGACAGACAATTAATCAACCACGCGCCATTATCTAAAACGACAGAAATATAAATACAAGCCCAACAAATGCAAGATAACTTATTAATGTAAAAACCGGGAATTGGATGATATCAAAAATTAAATTGGAAATGGAAGGAAAAGGATGATAGTTCGCAGAGCTGTAACCATATAATTATGCACATGTGATCATTTAATCGGTCCATATGATACATTGAACTGTAATATGATCGTCTCCAGAAGATTATCGCCATAGACTTTTATAGATAATCAAGTTATAGAATATAAACTAAACTTTTATAGATAAAAAGCATTTTAAAATTTACACTGACTCATTGCTGAAAACAAGTTATAAAACCGAATATTCCAATTGGGAATGGTGCCCTTTCATTCTGTGTAAAAGCTTTTTAGATAAACATTTACTATTTTAAAATGTATTAGGGTGCTTTTATCAGTTACCTATGAGTGGCTGACTGTTTAAAATACGATTGGAAATTTTTTCCCACAATGTTGTGCTTTTCATTTCTAATATATACAATAATAGGAAATTTGATTCACATTGAGCGGCTGTGTGCAATCAGAATAATGGAGGAGCGTTATATTTATAATTATTCACCTTTTCCGCGTTTCGGTATTTTGTGTGAAATAATTTATTACAATTTAAACTATATAAAGACTATATAGAGATCATAACATTTATGTATAATAGCAATTCATTTCTAGTAAAACAATGATGTTTGAACAAAATATTTCTCAAAATAAAAAAAAGATTGTAGGTTGAACTGTATTCATATGTACAATACAATATGTTAGATGTTCATGCAGTGAAATTAGATACACGAATATAATTTCAGAGAATTGTAATTTGATAAGAATGTAATTTGAAAATAATATAAAATAATGTGGCGACCGAATTAATATATCATTTTATTTTAATAAAATATGTCTTGCATCATGTCCTATTTAAATAAAAATTATTTTTTATTTATTGATTTTTTGATATATAAATGTAAAATAGAATTCATTGTATAATGTGATATAAAAATGACTGTAAAGGAATATTCAAATTAAATAGAATTTATTACAATATATAGAAAAGTATACATTTAACTGATGTTTCAGTAAGGAAATGAATATAATACAATTTTCTTCGAAATTTTTTATAATTTGTTAATATAGTACTTAGGACCATTTTGATATCGATTCTTGTAGCAAATTAATTGTCAATCAATACATTTATCGATCTAAAATCTAATATTAATCATTTGAAAATATACCTATACAATTTCGGTTAAATTTGCATAATTTCATGTCAAAGCAGACGGTTGGCAACAATTTTTGTTTACATATTTTTTAATGTGAATCTAGAAATGAATTACGACCTTCTCGAATTATCACGTTTTGAGTATAGAAGTTATAATTTTGAATGTTATTTCACTGTAAACAAAAACATAAATGTCATGAAATGAGTAAAAGCTAGATATATTATATAAGATTTCTACATTTGTGTCGAAATATATATAGTTGTTATATAAATATAAAAGAACTGAAACATATAATTCTCATTTATACCCCAAATTTCGAGTTATAGCCGTTGAATTATGCGTCATGTGTCATGTGAAATAACCTTAAACACAAAAATAAAGTGATTCTATTTCAGGGTCTATTGTGATTTTAACTTGACTATCAAGTTAAATACTTCTCCCATTTGTGTATGTAGGTACAAACTATATAAAAACTAAAATTTACAAACAAATTCAACATTTTTAGTTCATATATTCAAAATTCTATTCACAATCCTCTAATTATAGAATACAATATAGTAATTTAATATTACTATTGTATTCTATAATAATAGGAGTATTTTAATAAAAGGAGTGGGTTGGAATACTATAAAAATAAAGAATTCGGTTAGGACTTTTATATATAGTGACTATACGGCGATAATTAATACTATAAAAATCTATTTAAATTGGGACTGCGTTATGGAAGACGATTTCTAAATGCATTAATTGTTTGCCTATTTCACATTATAGATTTTATTACGCATAACCGCATTAATTAACAGAATCAATTATACTTAATAACCAATAAACTTTACAAAAAATAGTATTTTGAAGAGGTGAAATAAAATTGAAATCAATATAATTAATTGAAGCCCACACACAACAGAATTCAAACCAAATGATATTCTAAGAGTCTAATTAAATTTCGTATATAGGTACATGTTAAAGCCCACATCATGGGAGCAAAGGGTTGACAAGTTAAAACTTATTATAGACACAGATCCATATAGAGCCGCTTTGATCTACAATATTTTAGTGGGAGGTTGTGCTGTAAACTCCCGATGGACAGGTAAACGTGTTTGTCACATCCCAAATGTGCTGTCAATAATCCTAGAAACTTTCGTGGACATGAACGTTTTCTCTTAAAACTTGGTTACCGCAGAGATCTTGGGAAACAGAAATGTAGGTTATGGTCTATACTCCATCTGTGATCTCAATAATCTGGGATAGGTATAAGATGTAGATCACGGGATAGGATTGAAATAGATTGTATATAAGGTTAAGGTTGATGCAGCAAAAGTAATGTATATGTGCAACCAGCACAAACTAAATTAAATGTCAGACACCGTCTATGCATATAATATACAATTTCTAAAGTACATTTGCAGAAAACGTTACCTGATAATTATTTAGATATTCATTTCGGTAAATTTTATCTATACGAATATCAATACGAATACTTATATTATTTTAATATTCTATAAAATAATATTTTTAAATAATTGGTTTAATTTGTGAAGAATAAAAACGAAGGTATTCATTATTGCTAATAAATATTACCAATTTATAATCAGCTTTATTATATTTTTACCATAATATTCTAATATGTTTAATTTTTACATTAATTTTTAACGAATATATTTATTATAAGAAAAATTATAATTTTAAAATTATCCGTTTTTAGTCAAAATCTTCTCATAAACATTTTTAAAGTGTGAAACATAGTGACACTATATGATCGGACATAATGAGTGACATAATGATCGGATAAGGATTCTCTGTAAATACCTAACATATAAATTATCTGGAATTAAATAAAGATTTTGTTAAAAAGGAAAATTTAGTATACTATTCATAATTCATCTGTAAGAGCGGTTTAAAATAAACGACAAATAATGTGTGGGTGTATAAATATATATAGTAATTTAAGTAATAAATACAATAATAACAATGAATATATATACCTAATCCTTTAATTCTTTAAATCCATATAGACCCTAAATAAATGTTCGGCTATACGGATTCTCTGTAAATACCATTGAGATATATTATCTGGAATAAAATAAAGATTTTGTTAAAAAAATAAATCTAGTATAATATTAATAATTCAGCTGTAAGAGCATATTAAAATGACCAACAAATAATGTGTGGGTGTATAAATAGATATAATAATTAATTAATAAATACAATAATAATAATGAATATAAACTTTTAAAATGGAAGTCATTAATGAAAATCAAAATTTACATTATTTTCCATAAATAGGATTTCACCATATTCAAAAAATATTATATCTCAATTCAATTCAAATTGTTCAACCTTTTCTAAATAATATTTTAAAAAAGGATATTGTTTATTTTTTAGTCCGTCGACCTGGTAATTATTTTTTTTAATATCAGTCACTTATAAATAAATGAACGGAGATTTCAGAATTGAATTTAATATTGTTGAAATTGATATTCAAATAAATAATAGAGAATTTTTAGAGAATATACATTTATATTCCATTTTTAAATGACTGCGGTTTGATTCAGATATATATGTAGTGGGGAACTGGTAATAAAATTATTATCTGAAATTGTGCGGCCTCTATATATTTATATATATAGCATGAACCATATAATATATGTTCAAACTATTATTAGTATATTAGGAATATATAACTGATTATTACAATAAGATATATAAATTTTTAAGTAAAACATAATTTTATGAGTAATTTTAAAATAATTAATCTGACGTCCAATTAAACTGTGCATTATATATATATATATCTAAGCCAACGGTAGTTGGCTGTTAGCTCTGTATATGCTAACTAAGCCTTGCGCCGGTGTGTATATAGGACCGC